>JAJJWW010000976.1:0-166750 GCA_023531295.1 Papaver armeniacum | reverse complement strand
TTTTCATCTGGAACGAACGTTTGGCCAATGGTGCTAAGGGGTATCATTATTTGCTTGGGGTGTATCAAATTACATATAAGACAAAACAGATTTTGGTAAGGGATTGGTTCACCCCCAGGTAAAATGGTATCCCCATTAGCAGCCATGCGTTTGGCCTTGGTGTTTTCACATAAGGTTAGGTGGGATGATACCAAAGATAAAAATGTCTCGCTTCTCTGTAATAGAGATCAGAAACAAGAAGGTTTTGCTTTACAAAATGTCGATCGTTTAGTTTCAGAAGTCGTTCTGAAATTTTATACACATATAAGTTTTAATTTTATAGATACTTAATTTACGATCGTTGAACTTCATGATAATCACGCAATAAAATATGTAAGAATAGGTTTATACAGAATACCTGGGATCGCAAATCCATCATACGCTGATCATCTTTGGAACAGGGATAATACCTTGTGGAGGTCATGGTTTCTCTCTCTTGACCTTAGCTGTAATGAGTGGTAATTTCTTGGACACAATAGTGATGGATATTGTTTCTCTTTTATAGGTAGAGAGAGGACCAAGTTCCTAGGGTTTTAGTATTGGACTTTAGATCTCGACCGTCCATCGAGGAAGAGCATAAATAGGATACTAACTCCTTATATAAACCATGGATTAGATATTTAGCAATATCCTAAATATAACCAGATTCTCATATGGGCCCAATAGAGATAATTATCATATAAGAAATTATCTTACATTCCCACTGGTCCATGTGATAATCTATAAATGGTTAATTGCAGGAAACATAAAGCGCGCGTAATTGCTAAATAATAACTTTAGTGGTTAATGTAATACCTTGATCAAATAAGCTATTCATGCGAGTCATAGCGGTTGCACATTGTCTTGTTATCAACATGTTCCCTCCCATGTACCACAACATGAGTACCTTGCTCAACTAGGCCTTAAATAGGAGTATCATAATGGTCCAGAGATGTCTTTGAGAAAGACGATTTCTGTTAACATTCATCCATTCACATAAATGTATACTAAACATGGATACATAAATAATTCAGAATAACATTAATAAGAGCTCAATAAGTGTCCAAAAGTAAGCACATAAATTAGCTGAGTTCAATAATCAATTACTCCCACATACCTGAGATTTTAATCTTTTCTTAAGCGGTCTTAAAAGGTAATTATTCATTAAGTGCATCTCCGAATGCAATTGTGCTTAAGCGATAAATGAACAACTATTTTTTCTGAATTTCCTAATCCACGCATATATACTCAAGGTTCATGTGTTTTGTTCCCTTCGTATACATATCGTGCTTTAATGTCAAGCTAAGACGATAAATTTCAAAGAATGTAGAGACAAACCTTAAGTCTCTAAGTATCGCAATCATAAATATTCAAACTCAATTGTGGGACTAGTATTAATGGATTCTTCCTTTATAGAATCCATACATCCACAAAATTGAAGTCTCGAAAACCCAATCAACTCTTGTTGGGTTTGCTAACTAATTATAAGACATAAGTTAAAATAGTATCTCATAATTCTTGATAGCTTTCCTGTAATTTGTTCTTCGATTCTTTAGGCATTTAGTTAACATATCAACAACTTGTTATAAGTTTCATATCAGAATTAAGACGTAATGAAGATTAAATTTATATCTCCTATCCAACATGAAATAAAATCTGTTAAATATGTTATTATCTCAAAATTCCTTGAATATTCGATATATGCCTTATATGAGAGCTTTAGTAATCCATATATGATATTACTATCACATGGTAAGCTTCATTGATATCCTTTATTTCAAAAAATATAGAGATATGCATAAAGTCAAGATCACTACTCGTATGTAGTATGTCTTAACGTACAAGACCAAGAGCTGATCTTGAGGTTTATGCATAAATATGTAATAATTTCATCCAAAACTTGAAACATTTATAGTTTTGTTGAATTTCAAATACCATTATGGGAGGCTGCTTAAATTTCATACTTTGATTTCTAAAATTTGTAGACTAAAATTTATCATTAATATAGGCTATTTTCACATTTAATTAATGCAACTCTTAGGTCATACTGAGCTACTAATAATGCTATGCTAATTCTGAATAAGTCTTTCTTTGACACGAAAGAAAAACTTATTTATAATCAATGCATCGTTTCAGAGTAAAATCTTTGGCAATAAGTCTTGCTTTATACCATTTAAAATTGCTATTACAGTCGTATTAGGTCAGAAAGACCCACTTTCATACAACTGATTTGTGTATTTCGAGCAATTAAGAAATATCCGAGACTTGACTTTCAACCAATGATTTTTGCTCACATAGCATCAATCCATTAATCAAAATTATTACACATAATATTTGTGAACCGAAAACCGAGTCTTTGCCATTCCATATCAAAATGTAATAAATTCTTGTAAGATAATCACTGAAACAACATGAATAACTTTCTTTCAATCTCTGTTGAGACCTTCTTAATGTTGGTTCATGTTGTTATCAAAAAATTTCTTTATTGGCAGTAGTTATATTATAGAGCATTGGATCATTAATTTGTGGTCTTTCATTATCTAACATTCTGATAATGAGAAGATTCACAATATCTGTAGAAATCTTAAATAAAGGGATCATTATCATGATTTCTTGAACAGATATATCCACGTACTTCCACTGATTATGCCATCATTAACGAATTTATATTTTCGGTTTCAATAAGTCTCATACTACGGTTAGAATGTTAAAGAATACCATTTGGATTATTTAGGAAAACCAATGAACCAATAATAGTTTCCAAATCCAATTTTTATTCTTTGGAATGTAAGCCCTCACCTCCAACTGAAAGGTGATTTAAACTAGGTTTCCATCCATTCTAGTCCAAAGCGTGTCTTTGAAAATGCTTTACTCGGAAATATATTTAAATTCACAGTTGTTGAAAGAACATACATTCACTGATATGTGGTCATTATGCATAACTCATCATGATTCTAACCATTTTCATAAAAGTATGATTTTGCCTTTTGTTATACACCATTATGCCAAGGATAAGTTGTCCTTGTGTATTGAGCAACAAATCCAAACTTTTGGAGATACTACGTAAAAGATTTAGGATATTATCCTGTTTTGTCATACCTTTCACAATATTCACCACCTTTATCACTTTATGATTTTCACTTTCTCTATAATTGCCTCTCAATTTTAATAATGAATGTTCGATAAAACATCCATGGATTGAGATTCATAATACAATTTATCGATGTACACAATAACGCGAAAAATCATCAGGTGATAAACAATTTTATCTTCCAAAAAATGGACCATTAAAAGTCTACAAAATAATCATAATCAACAATTAATAAGAACAAATGCTGAAATTTATAATCGAGATAAATGACAATTAAGCTTACAATAGTTTCATACCTTCAATAAGATTCTCCTGTGGGTAAAACCTTACCAAGGAACAATGTGAGACATAAAAAACATCAGTTCATATTTTACCTTCTCATACACACAACATTATGTTTGTTTAATACCACAACTAGGAATCACTTGTGGGAGAATCTCGTCCTATCATGTATTAACAAACTCAAATAATTATAATGTTCAACCTAATACATCGGAATAATAGTCACCTGTGGGTAGCTATTATTTTACATGTATATAAAACATTGATAAACTTAATGCTTGTTTAAACGTGTGAACCAAAACTACTTATGAGCAGAATTGTTCTAATCGTTAAGTCAAACTAAAAGGACTCAAAATATACAATACTTACAAGATAAGAGTTTAGTATCACTATGGTGATAACTAAACAATCCAGCAAATATGTACAATTGCAAATATCACACTAGCTTTTCTTGTGACATTGCATGGTCCTAATCAATGATATGGACATCCTTGATCTGATCATAAAATTAGTCGATTATAAACAATTATGAGTAACCCTGAAACATTAATCATAAGCATTTATTCAAAAGCATGTCATATATAATTTGTGAAAATGTCCAACACCCTTTAATTAAAAAAAATATCCAAACGTGATGAACCTTTGATAAACCAAAATCGAGCATTAAGCAAGTCTATAAGTATAATTCAATAATAAAATTTCGTTGAAGAAAGTTCTTTGATGCATCGCTAGTTAAATTCGATACTAATTTTAAGGATCGGAATAAATAAAGGTTATAGTGTAGATAATGATTTTCACAAATATAAGACATAACCCAAAAAACAATAATTCTTTATTTCTTATTTAAAAAAGAATGATTAATTAGGGGATAAAAAAACTAATTGGGGGATATGTGCCGGCATAGTTTTCAATGAAAACCGGCATGGTCGATGGACTGCCGGCATTGAAAAACCATGCCGGAAGCTACAGTAAAATATCCCCCAATTAGTTTTTCTATCCCCCAATTAATCATTCTTAAAAAATGCACCGAGCTTTAGACTTAAAGTAACATATTTGATTGCGCATTTAAAATATGAAAATCCATTATGGGTTACTCAATTCTATATATGCATTTAAAAAACTTTAAATAAGCATTTTAAAGAAAGTATGTACCAAAAATCATGTGGCGTTTACTTAATCATGATTTTATTTGAATGTGTCTATAAAAAATGGTCAAAAGAAAAATTAAACATAATGACACTAGACATCCTCAAGATTTAAATCAATTCATATCCATAATGTATGATCAACAATCATATCAGTCAGTGTTTTCTTAAATATGTGAACTCCAATTTCCTGTGGGTAAATTTTGTTCTGATGTATGTAAGAAAAACAAGATTACAAGCATTTGACAAAATTGTGATCATGACCAGAAGTGATTTGACATCACTGTGGTGATAGCCAATCAACTAAAATAATGTCATTATCACATGATGTCGATAACTGCAAAACCTTCACTTTACGGTTTGCAAATTCATGCTTATAATGACATTATGATTATACTGAGATATAACACTCTAGTATCACTGTGGTGATAACTAAAGAGTCCAATAATAATTTCAAGTATAATCCCATAAAATTTAAAGAAAAACAATAATGTGAGAGAAACTATACCATAACGCACAAGCACACAAACCATATCATAATGCACAAACAAATTTAATGGTGTCCAAAAGTGGTTTTGATCATAAAATTTATAATAAAACTCGATAAAAAATCATTTTATTGTTTCGATAAAGCGGAAGCGTAAATTAATTTACAATAAAAATTGGTTTCATTAGTTTTAAAATTATATTGTCTCATTATCTTAATATTAACTAACACGTATACATGCCCACAAGAAAATATTAATGTTTCCAATTTTTAATGTCTTGATAACCATTCACGTGATGAAAATATTCTGTTTATCTTCATTTGCTTTGGAGCACTTATTGATTCATGCCATAAAGATATAATGCCTAATAAATATTTTCTCATTTATATCATATCTCCAATTTACCTCCCTTTCACATACAAGGCAAGTAGAATATATGGACTTTAGTGGAACAATTATGCATGTTTATGACTACATGATGTCGACATTCTTCCATTTCATTTATCATCATTATTACGTTCATTATTACCTCATATGCTCATTAAATGCCATTATTTAAAAATAATATTCTTACAATGATTTTTTTTTACATGCCAAAAATAAAATCATCAGGCCAAAAATAAACTCATTAAGCAAAAAATGTTAATTTATTTACATAAATAAAAGGTAGGACATTAGTATTAAATTAAAATATATTTTCCTCCCAAATTAAGTAGGTCATTAATGTTGAAATATATTTTCTTCCAAAATTAAGTAGGTCATTAATGTTGAAATATATTTTCTTCCAAAATTAAGTAGGTCATTAATGTTGAAATATATTTTCTTCCAAAATTAAGTAGGTCATTAATGTTGAAATATATTTTCTTCCAAAATTAAGAAGGTAATATAAAAGTATAAACGAAAATCATAAGTGATAATGGCCACAGGATCTTAAATTGTACAGTATACCATAATTTTTAACTGATTTGATTTTGATGAGATAATAAAAAAATCACACATGAACATGAAGTGTGAGCATGATATGGGTCAAGATAGTTAGATGCGAAAAGTAATGCAATTCCATAAGAACGATTATGTTCACAGAAGGGAAAAAAAAATCAAACCCAATTTTATTTTATTATTGCGTATGATTAACGGACGATCATGAGTTCTAAACACAAGCTCTAGATGCCAACTATAAGTTTTAATTTTATAGATACTTAATTTAGGATCGTTGAACTTCATGATAATCACGCAATAAAATATGCAAGAATAGGTTTATACGGAATACCTGAGATCGCAAATCCATCATACGCCGATCATCTTTGGAGCAGGGATAATACCTTGTGGAGGTCATGGTTTCTCTCTCTTGACCTTAGCTGTAATGAGTGGTATTTCTTGGACACAATAGTGATGGATATTGTTTCTCTTTTATAGGTAGAGAGAGGACCAAGTTCATAGGGTTTTAGTATTGGACTTTAGATCTTGACCGTCCATCGAGGAAGAGCATAAATAGGATACTAACTCCTTATATAACCTGGCTTGATTGGTGTATACCCAGATTAATTGGGGTATACCCATTTTGTTCCCATCCAAAGTAGTGTGCTAAGGGGTGTCTAAAGGTGTTAAAAGACCAAATTGCCCATACTAAAAAACCTTGCCGACCAAAACATATAAAAAAAAAATCAAAATCTTTCTTCTACCCTCTAACTATACATGTGAAATTAAAAAAAAAAAAAAAAAAAAAATAAGAATCAAAACAAACCAAAAGTCGGCAGGGTATTTTTTGTCGACCTTGCCGACCAAAATATAGTCGGCAGGGTATAAGGTTGAATAACATGCCGACTTTTCATCTCCGAATTTAGCAATTACAGGTCGGCAAGATATCCATATCTATACCTTGCCGACTTTTCATAACATCCATGGCGACGATCAGTAAATTTTTTTCTACAAATTGGCGGGTATTTTGAAGACCTTGTCGACTTATACCGCCAATGGGGTATTTTTCTCAACAATGGTGTTTTTTTGTAGACCTTGCCGACTAATATTTTTCAATAGCCCTCTCCTGTGTGTCAAAAAAAATAAAGTCGGCATGTTCTTCATTTAAATACCTTGCCGACTTATACCGCCGGCGGGGTTTTTCAACCGCCGGCGGGGTTTTTCAACCGCCGGTGGGGTTTTTTTGTAGACCTTGCCGATTAATATTTTTCAATAGCCATCTCCTATGTGTCAAAAAAAAATAAAGTCGGCATGTTCTTCATTTAAATACCTTGCCGGCTAAAATTGGTCGGCATTTTATTCAAACAAAGACCATGCCGGCCATATATAGCCGGCACCTTATTCAAACGTATATCTTGCCGACCTTTGACATTTTTGAAAAACAAATTTTTTGATCGACATCGAACTCATAAGACGGATTAAAGTTTTAACCTACTGGATTTTCATTTTCAAAATTTTAATCTAAACTCAATTAATTAACCTAATCAATTTTTTAGTGTTAATTAAACAAGGGCATATTAGCCATTTTGAAAATACAAGGTTAAGGGGTGGCTTGGATTTACTTCAAAATGACCCTATTTTGTCTCATTGGGTCCCCAATTAGTTTGGGTATACCCCAATCACGCCAGGTTATATAAACCATGGATTAGATATTTAGAAATATCCTAAATATAACCAGATTCTCACATGGGCCCAATAGAGATAATTATCATATAGGAGTAAGAAATTATCTTACAACACAAACTAAGCTTTTGGTTTTTTTGATCTCATTATTTCTAGATGTGTATCTGCACAGGCTATTAGTCAAGGTACTAGTGTTGGTTGTTATTAGAAGAAAAGAAAGTTCATATGAAATGAAAATTTATAAAACTTATCCTATAAATTTAGGTTTGAGTTAACTGGAAGACTTGACTGGAGGTTGAATTACACTAACATAATTTTGATGGGATATTTAATGTTTGGTACCCAGCAAATGTCCAACACATTGTTTTGGTACCCAACATTTCAAAAATTAAGGGTTGGTACCTAAACTTACCGTTGACTGTTAAAGTAAAATTTTGACCAATTTTTTTATTTAATTTTATAAATTATTAATTAAAAGAAAATATGATTTTACATTTGTTAAATCTTCTTCCTCGGTAAATTTTGATTTTGACCAATTTTTTGCATTGGTTTTCGATTTAATTTTATAAATTATTAATTAAAAGAAAATATGATTTTACATTTGTATCCCTAACTTTATCTTCTTCCTCGGTTCCTCTTTTAATGCCTCATCATTTTGAGCAAGTCATCTCTAATTCCATTATGAATCAAATTATTATGCATTGGTTTTCGAATTGATAACTAAATCTAAACCAATTAGAAATCAATAGCACTATATCCCTAATTTCAAAAAATAAAAAAAACCATAGCCTAATTTCAACCGTTTTTCTCTCATTTAATTTTTCATAAATCTATTATTTATTAAAAGTAACTTAATGTCAAAATTATGGAATTGTTTTTGAGATAAACTCTTTCGACATTTGATAGAACCCCGACAAATTTGTATCCCTAACTTTATCTTCTTCCTAGAATCGGTTCCTCTTTTAATGCCTGTCCAACGCCTTGCCACGATCATTTTGACAATTAGGAGAGATTCATCTAGTCATCTCTAATTCCATTATGAATCAAACATGAATTTCTCATTAACAAACAAGGGAGTTATGAATCTATAAAACCAAAATTATGCATTGGTTTCTTACCACGAATTGATAACTAAATCTTTAATTTGATGTTGATAATGATTAACTCTAACCAATTAGTGGAAATCAATAGCACTAAAGGTATCCCCTAATTTCAAAAAATTTAAAAAATCGAGCCTAAAATCAATCTTCTCGGAAATTCTATCTTGAAATCTCACAAGTTATCCATCTTCATGAACAACAATTCGGTTTGGTGAACTCTCGTTGATAAAGATCTTCCATATCCGATTTTCTCTCAATACACTTTTTGGATTATAAACCTCTTGATTCGTGAGAATCAAGCCTCTTTCAATTTGATTAATAATTTTGCTTAGGGTTTCATTACGAGACTTGAGAATATATAACTCACTCACTCTCTCAAATATCTAAAACGACTACTAACTCGCCACGTGGTTACATCTCAAATCATATACATCTAACTACAGACTATAATAAGCTATGGGCACTCCCTTACCATGCCGGGTACATGACAAAATTCAACCGTGAATTTTCCTCCATTTATTGTCTTCATCTTCTGTTCTCAGTGGAATTATGGAATTGTTTTTGGTTCTGTAATTGCAGGAAATCCTACAATACACACCTCAAAAGAATTCATAATATCTAACACATATTTAAGATCAATAAGCAATCTCTTTCTTAATTGAGTTAGAAATTTTACAAGAAGGAAGTGAAATCAAGAATGTAATTGTTACTCTAGACTTTCTCTCTCCTCTAAACTTTCTCTCCAATCTCGAAAAAGATCTCTCTCTTTCTTAAGCCTGTTCGGCTCTTTATATAGGACATTACATAGTGGATGACAGCTAAGTCGTCCTTTATTTTCGGATCTGACTTGCGACACTCTCACAAGTATTCAAATGTTAAATCTCGCTAGATCTTCACATCTTTCTCGTGTTCAGGCTGTCGTCATCCGTTGCGTCATTTATATTACCCATCTGCGATATCTTCGCAATGTGTCGTTTATGGATTTCGCAAGGGTCTTGGTGTTGCGATATTCTGATCCTACATCTTGCCTCTTCTCATGTCTTCTCTGCGAAGGAGAGAATGTCATGAGAACTAGTACTTTCAAAATGACGCAGCTGTTCATTTTTTCATATTTTTCTGTATTGACATGATTCTGTACTTTTACGCAGAATTTATTACATGTATCTCTTCCTCCATCCATTTCTTGACACGTCTTTTTCAACTGCTTTTTCTCAACCGTTCATGTCTACTCTTCGCATTAAATGTGTTTGCCTTTTCGAGAAACCTTCTCTCTATATATACTTTTCTTACTCCTCTCTTCTTCTTTTTTTACTTTCCTTCTTGTTTTCTCTGCAACTTTTCTTCAACATCTCTCCGTAACTTCCGTTTCTGCTACTGTAAATCTTTTCCTTTTCACTTCTTTTGATCTTCAGTTTCTCTTCATTCCCATACTTTGAAAATGCCTCCAGTTGGTCGTAAATATGAAGCTTCTCTGGACAAAGTGCAAAAAGATTTCGAAGATAAAGGTTTCACGTTAACCACCATTCCCAATCAAGAATCTAAATCCATTCTTTCTGCCAAACTGTTTTCTGATCTAGGTCAGATTCTCGCTGGCCTTCCCATTCCTCTCTATGACCCTGATCTTCCCTTATTTTATGAAATTCTTGCTCATGAAATTCTTGCTCATCCGCGAAATTCTTTACCCAAAAGAAGCAGCCATCTACCAACCGAGAAGAGAGAATGTCGGGATTGTATCCTCTCATTATCTTCCCTTATCTTACTTACCATTTTTTAACTGCGCAAAAAAGCAAAAGACGTTTATAACCTTTTATACCTATTAATCTTGCGAAATTTTCGGATGAAGCCATTCTTCTTCACTCATTCCCTGATCCTATGGATAACAATGCTCTTCTTGATCACCTCAACGATTCTTTGAATATTTTTAAATAACAAGATTAAATCTCTTCCTCTAAATGAACTTCACTCCAACTTTCGCCTTTTAGAAATTGATCATAGATCTAGTTTAGGCTTAGCCAACCAATTTAAACGTCTATATCTTAGTTCTAAAGAGAAAATTAATACTTTAAGGAAGAAAATCAGTGATCTCATAGATGACAAAGATCGCATTTTTTAAAATAACAAGCTAGTCAAGGTGCTCAAGCATTAGCGAAATTCCAAAAAAACTCTTCTTGAGGTTCAAATTGAACGGGATGAATCCATCCGCAAAAATGCTATTCTTAGTGAAAGAGAGAATCAAATTTGCTCCCTCCTTTTCATAAACAATGACGATGAATTTGCTTGGGCTACGAAGGTTCTAGATGACGCCAGAAATAATTTAGGTGTTAACGTTAGTCTTCAAGCTGAGCATACGGCCTTGATTAGGGATATGATTTACGACAAAGAAGGTTGTTAATCATTCTTCTTTATTTAACTGTTTGTTTTTTATGAAATTGTCATTAAGTTGCTGATTCATTGTCATATGTTCGCAGAGGCTGAGGAGAGATTTCGCAAAAGAATTGAAGAACTTGAATCGAGAAGGAACAACTCATAAAGGACTTTTCTTCTCGAGATGACAAATATTCTAAATTGAATAAGCAACTACAAATTACGTTTGAATTTCAAGAATGATGCTATTCTTTTTCGCAATCGACTATTAAGATGGTCTCAGACGACAACAAGATTCCTCATTCTTCATACCCTTGCCTCCTTGATGAAATCCCTGAGAATGTGCCTTCTTTGGATATCTCTGACAGCGATGCTAGCGAAGAAGAGGAATCTGATAAAGATGAAGAAATAGAAGGATCTGATGAAGATGAAGAAAATGAAGAAGAAGAATCAAGTAAGAAATAATTTTGTCTTCTTCCTTCTCTTTTTGTAATATCTGTATATCCATTCTTTTAATCTTCTATTTTTGTAATCTTTTGCTGCGAATTTCTTGGATCTTCAAGTTCTAACTTTGTTGTTCCTTTCTGCACATGTTAAAAGAGAAATTCTTTTTTGCAATATAATTAATCAATATATTATCAACTTTTCATTTTATGAGCGCGTAAATCAATCATATGAAGACAAATAACATGTTTTTATTCTATACATTCTCATACTTGCCTCTGTTATTTGCATTCAAATGAGAGATTAAGCGAGTTACTTTCAAATAGTGATATGTATTCATGCCTCAATCTCGCAGCTGTTGCTGCTGAATTTTCGCAAGTAAGGAAATCTTGATTTCTTCCAAGATTTCCTTTTTTTCTTTTTCTCTTATGTGGTCTTATTTTGCCTTAACCTTTTCTTTGAAATTTTTGTTGCGACAATATGACAGGCCTAAAAATTCTTGCGAAAATAAAGCCCCATGACATTGCCGTCTTGCGACGAGATCGCAGGACGTCCTTACACTTTCATGTATTGACCCATTGATCTCGTCTTATCTTTATCTTTTGTATTATTGCCTCTTCAGGATTTTCGCACAAATATGACAAGCCTAAATTTCCTTGTGAAAATAAAGCCTCATGACATTTGCGTCTTAAGACACTTATCAGCTCCCTAATGGAGGGTGCCGCCCTTATCTTCCCCCTGGTTGCCCCTTCAAGGAGATGTACTTCTGCCATACAAGGCTAGCTCCTCCCATCCGGTCTTAACAACAACCAATTGTTTTCGCAGCCTCTTATCCCTTTTGCATATATGGCTTATGGTTACGAGACTGCACCCTAAGTGGAGTTTTCTTCGGGCCGAGTGCAGCATAAGCCAAGACTTGCCAAGAATGGCCGAGACACTTCAAATGCCCCGGGCACTCTTGGCTCAACCGTGTACCTCGGCGCCTTGGTCAAATGTCGACTCCTTAGAAGAGACCCTCGGTCGTCCAATCTAAGTCATAAGCTTAGATTGAAAATCCAAGGTACCTCCCCGGATGGGATTTATTGACCCCAATTCTCCATGACTCGGGTTCCGGGGCGGTGTAACCTTTTCCCGAGCCATGCAATAGGTACCCCTTCTATGACGCACTTTAGGTCTTACATTTGCTTCTTGCGAAATTTTGATTTCGCGAACTAGGGTGTACGCCATAGTTGGTTCGCCTCTGTCTGATTAATTTGTTGATTCTTCTGCATATAAATTCTTTTGTAATTTCACAATCTCATCTTTATCATTCATAAAATATATTCTCTTCTTCTGCATATCAACTTCCTTTCGCAATCTCATCTCTACGATTCATAAGAAAGATTTTCATAATCAAAAATTATTATTATTATTATTATTTTACGATCAAACCAATCATACATTTTTCTTTCACCTCCCAATTTCTACTTCGGCAGTCAACAAGTACATTCATTCTTTAAGTCTCTTATTTCTGCTACTTTCTGCCTCTGCATTTTTGAATTTTCCTGTCATTTTCTTGTCTATTGCGAAGCCTCCGCCACTTCTTATCTTCATCATATATTGGTTTTGCAGCATTTCTTCTTCTCTCTGTTCTATTACATCTACCATCAATCTTTCACCTTTTTTTTTCTTTGATGTTGTGTTTCCAATTCTTCTTCTTCGCAGCTCTTTCTTCGCAAGATTCTATATCAATTTCATAACACTTCTTTCCTTCAACCCAATCTCCTTTTATGATGCCAAAACCAGTGGGATGAGGAACTTGATACATTGATGGAAAGTCGATGCCACACCTAAAATCTCATGTAACCAAGGTCGTCCAATCAGTGCGTTGTATGGTGATTCCACATCAACTACACAGAATAAAATTTCAGAGAATAATCCTTTCAGTGGAATTCGCATATGAACTTCTCCTTTTGGCTTATTTGCAGTACCGTAAAAACCATAGATTTTGTACGTTGAAGGTATTAGATCTTCATCTTTCCCTCCTATAGTTTTATAAGTATGATAAAAAAGAATATTCACAGAGCTTCCAGTATCGATCAAAATTCTGTTGATTGCCCATGAATTCTCGGCTTCATCATCTTCATCCTCGCTAGGTTTTGGGTTAATCTCCAATCTTACCACTAATGGGTTGTCGTGCATTTCTCCACCCTCAGGTACTTCTTCTGCGGTAAAAGAGATAGTCTGCTTTTGCCATTCTCCCAGTGGTGATGTCTTCGCAATGTTCATTATTTCTCTATTATCGGCATCTCTTGCGAAAACCCTACTGAGTGTTATCGTGAAAATCTTCAATCGTCTTGTATGAGTGTACGATAGAGTTACAAAACAGATTCTTTGCCTTTGCACCAACTTCAATCACAAATGTTTCTCTTTCTTTTGCTGTGTTTGGCTTGTGAATATCTGGAGGAGGTGGTAATGCTTGAGTTTGCGTTTGTCCTACTAGAAAGTGATTTAATTTTCCCTGATCTATCATCCTGAGAATGATTCTCTTTATATTTCTCGTCATTTGTTGTATGTCCATGGAAATGATGATAAGAGCAAAATTCATTACTTCGTATCTTGGAGGTGGTTCACTCCCCATGTTCCATGGTGCGGGTATGTTTTCCATTAGGATTATAGCTTCCCATATCTTCTCCACACTAGCATTCAAAGGTGGCATTTTGATTTCTTCCCATATTATCTTATGACTTCGCTTTCCTATGTGATAATTTTGCCTTTGACCTCCATAAGTTTCTTGCGGCTGATGACCTCCATAAGTTTCTTGCGGCTGATCAAGTCTTTGGATTTTGTTATTTCCACCACGGCTATAAAATTTTCTCTCTCTCTCTCGAATTCTTCTTGATCACGACTCCCCATAGCTACTAGCTTTTGCTGACTATCTCCTATTATCCTCTCTTGTTGCCTTGCGAGGTGCTCGCCACTGTATTTATTAACTTGGGTAACAAGATTGCATTCGCTGCTCTTGAAATTGTGTTCGCAATAGGGTATGATTCCATATCATTTTGCCTTTCCTCAAGAGCAATATACTCCTCCTGAAGTTCTCGCAACTCAGTCATTGTGATTGTATTCTTGATTCTGAAAATTTGAATGTATAACAGATTGGTTGCGAACATAGTGTTGATGAATGACAGAATGAGATATCTTTCGTCCACACGACCAGCCATATCACTACACATTGTCTTCCACCTCACAGTTAGATGCTTCAAACTTTCGCCAACCCTTTGCTTCAACCCAAATACATCTTCAATGCCAGGTCGCGAGGAATTGTTACTTATATATGCCCCTAAAAATATAGCTTGCAAGTGGTTGAAAGATGTTATAGTATTCTTTGGCAAACCTTCAAACCATTTTAATGCCTCTCCTGTTAAACTTGATGCAAAATACTTGCATAATATTGCATCATGGTTCTCCCATTGTAGCATACATCTCACATAAGCTTTGATGTGTTGGATTGCACAAGTTGTTCCATCAAAAATGTTGGTTAACGCAGGTAAATTGCATTTTGGGGGTATTCCTCCTAATTGTACTTCTTGTGTGAATGGAGTTTTCACAGCTTCCTCTATGGCTTCATCCAATTGTCTCTTACCTCCTTCTCTTTTATTATTTATCATTCCTCTCATTTTCGCTAACTCTCTCAAAATTTGTTCATTTATACCAGAATTTGGATCCATTGGTCTTTATAACTCCGCCTCTCTTCTTCTGCGTTCATCTCTGTTTTGACTTTCTTGTTCATCATTTTCCTCTCGCCTTTCTCTGCGATCTTCTCTTTCACTTCTTTCATGAATTCGCACCCCGTTATATCTCTCATTTTCTCCTCTTTGCCGCCTTTCAGTTCTCCTTTGTACTCTATCATATTCTTCATTAATATTAACATTATTGCGATTTATCTCACGCCTCCTTTCTCGATTATCATGATTATTCTGTCGAATAGCCTCTTGTAGCTCTTGTTCTTCCACTTCTGCTCTCAGTCTTTCTCTCTCGCGAGCTAGATGTGTTTGTTCAGTATAGTGTCTTTCAATTTCATCTTCAATTACTCGTTCATTTCTTTGTATTTCTCTCCCATGTAATATTCTCCTTCATTCTTCCTGATTTTCTTCGCCATCTTGATTATTTCGCCCTTGACGGTGTCTATTTCCCTGATTTCTATCATTTTGCCCGTTTTGAAGAGTTTCAGCACGTTGGATATAACGATCTTCCATTATTTCTCTTCCTTCGCGATGTTCTTCGCCTGGATTTTGTATTCCCTCTCGAGTTTCTTCATTAGCATTTTCTATAGGCAAATTTTGTCTTATTTCTTCTCTAACTGATCTTGAACTTGATCTTGTAGTGCTTCTTGACCTTCTATTTTGTAATCTCATATTTTCCATCCTCAATTCATGATTTTGCCTTGTCAAATTCGCACGTTCTTCTGCTTCTAACCGCCTTTCTTCATGTATTGTTTGCCTCAATGCCTCTAATGCTGCAATCTCTTCAGTTCCATGAATTATTCCTCCAATTACTTCTTGGTCTCTCTCCTCTTGTCCATTGCCTCCTAATTGCTGCTCTTCTCCCGTTTCATCTAAGAATCTGATCGCCAAGTATATACACTCACTCTGTCATAATCCACAGTTGTATTTTGTATTGGTGTACGTTGAATTGGCGGTTGAACTCGATTTTCTCCATTGTTCCTTGTATTCATTCTTGAAGATTCCCCCATCTCGTCTCTCCCTTCTCCAACAAGTCTCCTACTCCTTCTAACAGTTGTTGGTTGTTTTGATGCATGCCTTCTTCTAGCCATTTTACGATCTTAGTGAATTGTTGAAAATTATATGAAATTCCTTCCCTATTACTCCAAATTCTTTCAAATCACAATATCAATCTTCAATCATCCCTGTTTCTAGCGCCATATGTAATTGCAGGAAATCCTACAATACACACCTCACAAGAATTCATAATATCTAACACATATTTAAGATCAATAAGCAATCTCTTTCTTAATTGAGTTAGAAATTTTACAAGAAGGAAGTGAAATCAAGAATGTAATTGCTACTCTAGACTTTCTCTTTCCTCTAAACTTTCTCTCCAATCTCGAAAAAGATCTCTCTCGTTCTTAAGCCTGTTCGGCTCTTTATATAGGACATTACATAATGGATGACAACTAAGTTGTCCTTTATTTTCGGATCTGACTTGCGACACTCTTGCAAGTATTCAAATGTTAAATCTCGCAACACTCCTAAATCTCTCTAGATCTTCACATCTTTCTCGTGTTCAAGCTGTCGTCATCCGTTGCGTCATTTATATTACCCATCTGCGATATCTTCGCAATGTGTCGTTTATGGATTTCGCAAGGGTCTTGGTGTTGCGATATTCTGATCCTATAGGTTCCATTTCTACATTTCTTAGAATTGATAAAAGGATGTCTATTTGGGGTTTTGAGATTAATTAACAGACTGGGTTTTGTTTGATATGAGAACAGATGGGCTTTGCGATTCTCCTTGTTTTATTATTGTTGATTTTGACGGAGATGGATAGAAAACAAAGAAACCGCCATTACAAGTTGTTCTTCTATCTGTAGCGGTAGTGAAAACAAACCAAGTTTCTTCAACTTCACAAAAATTTCATAAATCAACAATGGTGAATCTATAGTATCAACAGTAGAAAGAAGCTGCAACATCTCGAGAGCAATAAAAACATCACCATATGAATCAATCTCACCAAACATATCACAAATTCATCTTTACCTGGTAGTTCACCACCAATTTTTTTGGAAAACAGATCCAGCTCAGATCTAGTTATTTTCCCAGCACACCATCTTTATCAATTAATTTAAATGCTTTAATTAATTCAAAATCAGTTTCTACTGACCATTCTTCTACCTATGATTTTGATTGAACAAGAAATGGAGTATTGGAAGATCAACTTTTTTTTTCTAGATTTACTGATACTATTTCTTCAACTGGTTTTACGATGGCGGTCGTGTGAGCAGCAGATGTGAAGAAGATAAATTCGTCAAATTGAATAATGTTTTAAAACAAATTATGAAAAATAAAATAGATACTAGTCAAACGTTGACTTCGACGGTCAACGGCAGGTTTAGGTACCAACCCTTAATTTTTGAAATGTTGGGTACCAAAACAATGTGTTGGACATTTGCTGGGTACCAAACATTAAATATCCCAATTTTGATTCCAAAATGTGATGGTGCAGTGAGTATGCATAATTTCAGGCCAATTAGCCTTATAGGTGACATATGTAAGATTATTTCTTAATTGCTAACTATGAGGTTAAAGAAGGTGTTGCCTACAATCATCTCGGATTTCCAGGGAGCTTTTGTTGACAACAGACAAATCATACATGACATTATTATTGCATCTGAATTAATTGATACAAGGGAGAGAGACAATGTTGCTGGTTTGGTGGTCAAGGTAGATTTAGAAAAGGCTTTTGACAACATCAGTTGGGTTTGTTCGGATTATATATTGGATAGGTTTGGCTTTGGCATTAGATGGAGGAACTGGATCAAGTGGTGCTTGTCGACTACAAGATTTTCAGTGAATGTTAATGGAACTTCCTCGTCAAGAAAGGAGTAAAGCAAGGGGACCCAATATCCCCCTTTTTGTTTATCATGGTGTGGAAGTGTTATCTGTGATGATAAAGAAAGCGGCTAGCATGCTACTGCCATTAATCACCTGCAATTTGCAGATGATTTGATCATCTTTTTAGATGATAGTTTGGAGCAAGTGCTGAATCTCAAAACATTTTGTTAGCTTTTGAATTAATATCAGGTGTGAAGGTGAATTTTAAGAAAAGTGCAATTGTGGCAGTGGGTGATGCTTTGTTGGTTCATGAGAGTGCAATATTGTTTGGTTGTTCTGTAACTACTTTTCCGATGAAGTATTTGGGAATTCCCTTGGGAAGTAAGTCAAAGGCAGTTGGCGTATGGGATGTAATTCTTCAAAAAATTTAGAAAAAACTATTCATATGGCAGAGGAGATATATCTAAGGGTGGCAGACTCATGTTAATCAAGAGTGTCTTGTCTAGTTTACCGGTGTACTATCTATCCTTATTTCAGTTGCCAGCCTTGGTTAAAAAACAGATGGACAGAATTATGAGACAGTTTCTTTGGGGAACCTCAAAACAAAATGGTAAAAGAAGTTGGGTGGGATGAAAGACATCAAACTTACCTAAAGAGAAAGGAGGTGTTGGTATTAAGAAGTAGAGACTGATGAACAAGGCACTGCATGCTAAGTGGATATGGAGATATGGCAAGGAGGAGAATTCCTTGTGGAGGAAGGTGGTTAATTATAAGATTGGAGGAAATCAAAAAGCTTTTTTATCCTAATGCAACTAATAAGCCAGTGGGAAAAAGTTTATGGTCCGGTATACTAAAGTCTAGTTCTGTGGTGGAACTGAATTCAACAATTCAGGTGAATACTGGCAATATGTGTCTCTTATGGAAGGACAAATGGATTAATGGGCAAGCTTTGCAGTCTCTTTTCCCGGATCTATATAAAATCAGTAGGAGGAAGGATGCTACTATTCAAGAGATGATGGCCATCGATAATTATAATAGCTGAAATTTTGCTTTTTGTAGGGCGTTAAAAGATGAGGAACTAGAAGATATAGCACATCTTCTTAACCTACTTCCTAGTATTGATATGGATGGTGGTGATGATCAAAGAGTGTGGCAAGTAGGTAAATAATTTACGGTTGTTGATTATTACAAAGCTCCGGAAGATGATGGCTTGCTGAGATTTCCATATAGAAGCGTTTGTAATCCTAAAATTCCTCAAAAGGTAATCTTCTTTGTATGGACTCTTTGTTACGATACGGCACCAACTCTTGACTCTTATAGGAATATGCTAATGGTAAATGGGTGTCTGCTTTGTAAAAAAACACCTGAATCAAACTAACATATTTTCTTACATTGTGAAACTACAAGAGCTGTTTGTCACTACTTCTTGAACTTTTATAAGTTGCAGTGGGTTTTCCAAGGATGTCTTAGAAGCACTATTTGGGAGTGGAATAAGAAGAAAGGTAACTCTACTTCAATTAGAAGAAGAATTTGGGATATTTATCCTTTTGCTATTTGGTGGGCAATGTGGATGGAAAGGAATGCAAGATTGTTCAATGGGAAGTATAAACCCGTGAGTTATATTATTAATAGCGTGAAGATTTTTATCTTCAACTGGTGCGTAGGTATGGATACTTTTAATGGGTTTTCATTAAACACTGTTTTGCATAATTGGGATGGTGTAATGCATTAATTTTTTCATAGCTCTACTATGATTGAGCTTGTATGTTCTTTAGTAGATTATCACCTTCTTGGTTATAGTTTGTATTTTTAATAATATCTCCCTTTTTGAGTAAAAAAATAAAAATAATCTCAGCACTTAAAAGCCTAGATTAGTAAAGCACCCACATTAGACGGTGATGAAACCCTCGTTTTCTGTTGATCGAGATAAATTTCCTCTAAAGAGGAGCTATGGTTGGGACATTTGGAAACATACTTAAAAATATATATATTCTTTATGGTTTGTTATTAAACATCATCTCCATATGTGGCACTTCATCGCGGAGTAAGTATGTAAAGAAAATAAATCATCTTCATACACGACACTTTGCCACGAAGGAAGCATGTGAGGAAATGAATCATCTCCGGACGGAGAACTTCGTCGCAGAAGAAGCATGTAACAAAAATAAATCATCTCCGGACGCCGCACTTCGTTGAGGAAGAAGCACGTGAAGAAAATAAATCATAAGGAATGCGCTCGTGATTGTAAAATGTGATGCTAATTAGTTATTTCCATCAGAATGTAAATAATTATCCGAGTTTCAAGGGTAATTATACTATTTTGCTCTCTGGTTGTGAAGTTGTGTTTGGCTTCTATTGGTGCTTCGTTTTTCATCTTTGTCTTTGCTTTCTCATTCATCTATCATGCTCTGATGTTTCCTCCATGAATGCTTTGTTAACGTCTTTATAGTCTGGCATGCTCTGTAATGGAGTTTGTTGGGTTTATAAGTCTGCTTAATACGAGGCCAAGTTTGATAATGGTTAGGTGTTATGCCACTGAATTGTTTCTTTGTTTTACAATCCTGACATCTACGGGTACGCAGATTTGTTTGCTTCTTTGTTGACGTGTGCCCTATTCCTGTTATGTTACGTTTTGATCTGCTACCTTCTGTTGTTTTTCGTGTTTGCATCTTTATGTTATTTCGTTCTCTTTTCTTTGGATCACTCTGTATAGTTTTACGGTTGATCCTGTAACTTCGTCTCCTTTATCGTGGCGACTTTTTTCAGACGCTTCGACGTGTTTCACTAGACGAACCGTGGTGGCTCTGTATAGTGTCTGATTGTGGCTATTCTCGAGCGTGCGAACATTATAGTTATTTTTTTTTTGAGGGACTCAGAGTGCTTTGGACGCCGACATAGTTATCAGTTAGATATCCTCACACCGTGACTCGAGACAAATTTACAAAACTGAAGAGGACTAATATGGAATGAAATTGTAAAAAATAATACTTACTAACTCTAGTATACAGACTGCACGTGCTGATTTTTAAGTTTTCAAGGTTACTCTAAGCTGATATCCGGACCGGATATGCTTTACATGTGTACCTACACGCTTTCGAAGTGCTAGCACTATTTTCGAATACAATAAGCATGTATTTTAGAAAACACATTTTTCTTGCATGAACCGAAGAGTGACAATGCAATTTGGTAGTTTTTGTTTGAAATATTGACTAGTTTAACTACAAGAGATTTAATTGTGATCTTTGGATGAGTTTTCATGTATGTGTTCCTCAAAAGAGAACTCACAAAATAACTTCTTATACCATGATCTTGCGTAAGTAAAGTGCACGTAAAAGAATAAAAAAAAAATTACATAAAATGAATTGAACAGAGTTATGAAAGTGAAAATAAGTGATGTAAAACAACTGTATAAATTAAAAAAAATATATATAAAAGCAATGGAAATGAAACTGAAAACACAGCTAAATAACCTTTTCCCGATTGCATAAGATTTACTTGAGAGCTCTTCCTGGTCGACGCTAAAATATAGTTGCTTAAAATCTAACAATTGTTAGAGCATTGCTCGGTCGAACTCGCAAGCGTTGATATCTCAAGCTTGTTTGTCAATGTTAGTGATCAAAAATATAACTCTTGATTTATAGTCTACTTATAGATGTCTCGGACTAGGATAGATTGTGTAGTTGAGCTTTAGACTTCACGGCGTTCATCAATTGAAGAAGAAGAACTACTAAGGAGAGCTTGTGGAGCTTCATCAACAAAAGGTATGTGGAGACTGAAACTCATCTATCACTTGGAAAGTCTATTTCTAAGGTTGATATGAGAGTGTTCATATAGCTAACCTCGGTTAACTACGGTTGAGCCAACATGGTGTACACGTTTAGGTACGGCTACATAAACCTAAATGAAAGTACATTTCATTTGTGTATAACAAGCTTAGTTCGATCCAACGGTTGAAAGATATTAGCTTGAATCTAATCAGGTTTTCATCTAACAGTGAATATTGAATGCTTTGTTACCAAGGTAACTTAGATTGCAAACCCTGATTTGGAAACTATATAAAGGAGAACTCTAGCAACTGGGAAACTTAATCCCCACACCTTCTGTGTGATACTAGTTGTATAAGCTAGAGTTGATTCTCCTTTAACCTTAGATTTTTCACGAAACCCTGTAGGTCAACGACTTGAAGACTTCATTGGGATTGTGAAGCCGGACTTAACTATTTTCTTTGTAGTTGCGTGATCTAATCTTGCTGTTTCTATCGTATTGAGTACTTTTTTCCTTAAGATTGGCTTGAGATTTAATCTCCGATAGGCAAGATAAAAAGTAGTCACAAACATCTTCATCTCATTGTTTGTGATTCCAAAATATCTTGTTTCGCTACCATACGATTAAGATTATTGTGAGGTGATTGATAATACTAGGCTGTTCTTCAGGAATATAAGTCTGGGTTATCAATTGGTTCGTTCACCTTGATTTATCAAAAGACAGAACAAAACTCGTAGGTATTTTTGTGGGAGACAGATTTATCTATTCCAATATACTTTTTCTGTGTGAGACAGATTTGTTTATCAAGTCTTCGACTTTGGGTCGTAACAACTCTTGGTTGTGGGTGAGATTAGCTAAGGGAATCAAGTGCATAGTATCCTGCTGGGATCAGAGACGTAAGGAGCGCAACTGTACCTTGAATCAGTGTGAGATTGATTAGGGTTCAACTACAGTCCATTCCGAAGTTCATTGGTAGTAGGCTAGTGTCTGTAGCGGCTTAATACAGTGTGGTGTTCAAAGCTGGACTAGGTCCCTGGGATTTTCTGCATTTGCGGTTTTCCTCGTTAACAAAATTTTGGTGTCTGTGTTATTTCTTTTCCGCATTATATTTTGTTATATAGTAGAAATATCACAGGTTATGCGTTAAGATCAATCAATTAGATAATCCAACCTTTGGTTGTTGATATACATTGATTGAAACTTGAACATTGGTCTTTGGTACCGTTCAAGTTATTTCTCTTATTCAATCGGGCTCGCAATTTTATTTGTTTGATTGCGGATTGAATTGAGAAATAGAGATATCGCTCTTTGATATACTTTCCTATAGATTGAGTATGACTGTCTAGTTGATTATCTTGAAAGTATATTGGAGTAATTCCTCTCAGATTGTCAAACGAAATATTGGGTGTGGTTGTTGTACCCCCACTTTTTCAACAATCACACCCAAGTAGAGATAAACTCACTACTAAGCTAAAACATAAGTAAAAAGACACTAGAGAACTTTCATTTTATTGACAGAATCTTCAAGTTGGGATTCTTTAGAGAGTCAAGGATGGGATCCTTAGATGTGAGGCTAAGATCACATACATATAGGCTTGAGGGAGCACCTCCTCAATGATCCGCCGCTCCTCGAGGTATTCATTATCTAAGTTACGTACATTCTAGAGTATTCATAGACTTGGAATTGGGATTGACGCCTTTACTAAATAATATCCCTTTGGGATTGGGAGGACATTTGAAATATGGTATTCACATAAGCTAAAAAAATATGCGCCTTAGACGATTTCATTTAATCATAAAGTTGATATATAAACTTAGGTTTTTAAGTTGCAAAAGGTTGTTTCACACAATAACGAGTTTTGTTTGAAAAACCAAATGAGTATTTCGGGTACACATCATTCACCTTAGTGCAACATGCACATTCTTATTTGGATTTTTTTGTGATAAATTGAGGTCTCTTGATTATATTTTGAAATATTTACTTGGGTCTAAAATTATCTTTGCCTTTCCTTAGAATTTTTTTGGGATCCTTGCAAGTTTTGTAACCCTACCTTGCGGACGGTTCTGTAACCTAAATAAAGTTGTAAAAAAAAATCGATTCATCTCAAAAACTATAAGAAATTCTTCTTTAGAAATAGGCTCGACTTTCCTAAAAAGGGAAGTTTTGAAACTAGCAGGGTTCTTACATTAGAAATAATTTTGTATGGTTGCTTGTTATTTTTGGAATATGTTGTCTTCCTCCCTTGTTGCTCAAGTTGAGAACTAGTATAAGTACCGCATACTTGTAATGATTTTTTTATTCAAGTTTCCATAATGTATTGTTTCCTACAACTTGTGAAAATATGGATGAAGCCAAGGATTCATGAATTGTGAAGGTTTGGGAAGTGAGAAAAGAAAAGAAAAGAAAATTGTGGTCAACATTTGATACTCTTGAGTTTTGTGAGTGTCATCTTACTTTGCGCATGAGCATAAAGAAATCAAGGCAAGCATGATTGCTCTCTTCGGACCTAGTTGGTAATCTGTTAAGAAATTTTGAATTTTTTTTTTTATCATCTTGCTACTGCAAAAGAGATCAAGACTTGTTAAAAATTGAGTTGGAAAAGGGTTATGCTGATCTCACTCTCCTAAAAAGTAAAGTCAATGATTTCTTCAAATAATGAGGTGGATTTCTATGCTCATGGATTTTTGGAATAACTTGATGCATTATTTTTAGTTTAATCTTTGCAAGAACTTGTTCGTACTTATTAATTAAGGAGGAAAAACTAGAAATTAAAGTAGTTTATTGATGGGTTGCCGTATGCACAACTAATTAATAATCTTATTGCCACACTGTTAACTAGCAATATAATAAAAGTCAGGATCTTTCCCACGAAGAGCATGGAGTTTTCAGTTGTTAAATGTCACAAATAGGGGGTTTCGTTTATAGGTTATAAAAAAAAGTAACAACAAAGCAATAAATAAATATGTAATCAAGGATGAGAGATATGATCGAGGAATTCTTCTTCGTTATTAAACAATCAATGGAGTAATATATTCATATACTCGTCATTTATCACAGATTATCACTCACCGTAGAATATCAATAAATTCTGATATCCCCTAAATTCCTAATATCACTGGACACAAAAGCACTCGACTACCAAATATTATTCGTTTAGGCCACCATGAATAAGCTCTCGAGGTGTAACCTAATAAAATACATTGGGTTTTATGAATTAAGTTGATCCCGACATCAAACACATAAGCTCGGTTTGCTTACTAGTGTGATTTCTCCACAAAATCTCTCTGCAAGGTCTCACGTTTTTTTTACTTGTGTAGAGAGTTATTCGGCTATTACACATATCTTATAACTCTCTTCTAGCATTAGGTCAATCAATAAATCACTTTAGTAGGACTCTTAAAAAAATCGATCAATTAATTTATAAACATTCATCATAGTAGAAACAAATAACAATCATATGAATAAATCAAAATAGATGCATATATTAAATCAAATCGTGTTTAGAACTTAGAATTAATCCCCAATCAAATAAGAGTTTGAATACTCGTGGAATTAGTGAAACCCATGATACACATGTGAGATAATCAAAGACAAATATACGATGATGAAAGAGATCCAATACCCTAGCTTTTGCTCCTTGTCTTCTTTTCTCCACTTCAAAACCTTGATAAAATGTGTACCATAAAAGTCCTTTAAAATTAATTGGAAGTCTCCTTAAATATCCCTAACAATCCTAGGGTTTGAGGATACTTCAGAAACAAGTTTTTCACCTTTGGAAAGTATTTTCGCAAATTCTTAGAATATGGGATCGGTCCTTAAGTTGTTCTGTCCATAAATTTATTATACGAACTCGAATGACCTCATTTTTTTTTGCATTATCTCTGTCTCTTCGTAATCTTCAACATAGAGCTGAATAATCCTGAATTTGGTCGAGTTTCATCTGGTCCTTAGTCCACGCTTACTTCTATGCCCGTTTCAGCACTCTTTTCGCTCTTTTTTTGATGATTATACATGTATAAGACAAACAAAGGAAAACAAGAGTAATAGAAGATAATATGAAAGACATAAAGAAAATACAAGTATGTAATTGATAACAAAAATATAGTAAATTATGCACATATTATTTATTTATGTTTTTTTTATTGGATTATTACTACTTCACATCTATCATCTATGAATTAATGAAATTTATTTAGTTAAATTTTTGAAGATGATGATTGCCAAACTTAATCATATATTATACTTTATGTATTGCTTAAAGCTCATGGGACATTTCTTTGTTTATCATATCTTTGTGATTAGAACACACACTCATGATTGTTTCTCAAAAGTTATTTTTTTATTTTTTTTGAAAAAACAAACTAACTCATTTTATTAAAAAACAAAAGAGTTACAACCAAAGGGAAAAAATCAAAAGAAGAAAATAAAAGGCTAAAGCAGACAACATGTCTCAAGCCCATAAAGCAAAACAACATAATCAATCCTAGTTCAAAACCTGTAATAGGTTGTATATGGAAATTCCATAATTGCATAGAGGGTGGCTTGTCATTGAACTTTATTACCTGACCCTTCCCAAGATATCCACCTTTTTTAGTAAAGAAGTTTACCTCTCTGTAAACATGGTTGAAATGGATAGAGTTAATCTTCTTGCAAATAAGGTTCCATTTGTTCCACACATACCATGGCAATTTATTTTTTGTAAAGGCAGTGATTGATATTGTGGAGTCAGAGTTTATAATTACTTTGTCTTTAGCCTTGAGCACTGCCCATTCCAGAGCCGCAATAACTCCCATTACTTTTGCAATGAAGTTGGTAGCAATTCCAAGTCCTCCACTTTCAACTTTAAAAATATTTCCTGCATTGTCCCTTGAAATAAAACCATAACCATCATAACCAGGGTTACCCTTTGAGGCCCCATCACAGCATAGAAGTACAGTATCTGGATCAGGCAATGAGAATGTGCATTCAATAGCTCTAAGAGATTTCACCCTTCTGCATCATATATTGAAGTATTTTAAATTTTGTAGATAATAAGCAGAGTTGTTCATGCACCTTCTGAGCCTTACTTCACATTCACAAATCTTTCTAGTTATTCTTTATATGGCCTTAGTACTATCTGGTTTAATATTCTCAAAACAGAAATTGTTCCTCGTGAACCAAACATCAACCATGATATTGAAAGCTGCAATAAACCATAGTTCCTGAATTACAGGACTTTTACTCTTGCAAGCCTGAATAACATCATCAAAAGATTTTGGGTTTTTAAAAGCAAATACACCTCCAATCCAGCTCCATATAATTTGTCCATAGTCACAATCCCATAGTATATGAGGAGTGGAATCTTGATCTTTAAAACATAAATAGCATCTTGAGGCCAGTTTCATACCTCTCTTCTGCATATTTTCATCTGTGTTGCAGGCCCCTCTAGTGATTTTCCAGATGTTGCTAGATGTTGATGGATGAACACATGATTTCCAAATTTTCTTATACCAATTCAGCTTTGGTTTTTTTTTTTCCTGACTAAATTAACAACACTATGAACTGTTGTAGTTGCAGGAAATCCTACACTACACCCCTCACTCGAATTTGCTTAGTCAATCCATTTGAAGATGAATAATAATGTGTTTTATTAATTGTTTTCTTGAAAGGTTTACAAAGAAATGTAGAAACGAGAACTAAAGAAATTACAATCACTCTTGATTTTCTCTCTCCTAATGACTTGCTTAACAATTCCAAAAGACCCCCCTTACAACAGACTTACTCGACCCTTTATATAGGGCATTACATAGTGGATGACTAACTAAGTCATCCTTTATTTTCGGAATCGACTCATGAATCCTCGCGAATGTGTAATCGTTTGTCCTCGCGACACTCCTAAATCTCGCCAAGTCTTCACACTTTCCTCATGTTCTGACTGTCGTCATCTATTACGTCATTTATTTACCTCCATGCGACTCCTTCGCGACGCAGTCGTTTATTAATCTCGCGAAGTATTGGAGTTGCGATATTCTGATCCTACATCTTGCCTCTTCTCATGTATTCTCTGCGAAGAAGAGAATGTCATGAGAACAATATTTTAGAATGCCGCAACCGCTCATCTTTACCTCGCCATTGTTCATTTTTGCTCGTTTTATTCATGTACGAAATTTATTACAGGTGTTTCTTCTTCCACTCTTTTCTTGACACGTCTCTTTCAACTACTTATTCTTAACCATTCACGTCCCATCTCGCATTAAATGCGTTTATATTCCCGAAGATTCTTTCTCTCTATAAATAGTTTTCCCACTCCTTTCTCCTTCTTTTTTACTTTCCTTCTGCAAATTTTCTTTAATTCTCTCTTTCCTTCCGCAATTTGCGCTTCTGCTACCATAATTCTTCTACTTCTTTCTCATTCTTTTGATCTGCAATCATCCATTCCCATATTTCTAGCAATGGCTTCACTTGGTCGTTCATACACTCCTTCTTTTATTGATGTTCAAAAGAAATTACAGAAAAGGGTTTCACTTTATCAACTATTCCCGATCAAGGATCTTCATCTATTCTTTCGCAAAATTGTTTTCGATCATCAATGTGATGATCATAAAATCATAATCTCATTTGGGTCAACTCCTCGCAGGTCTCCCCATTCCTTTGTACAATCCCGAGTTGCCATTATTCTATGAGATTCTTGCTCATGAGAAATTCTCGCGAGCCGTCTATCAATTGAGTGGCGACCGCATCCGTTTAATGCTTGAATTCGCCCATCGTGGCGCCTGGTAAAGGATCTTTATATCCCGATAATGTTAGGGATCCTAAGTTTGCAGATTTACAAATAGTTACCGAGAAGTATACCGTGGACAATTTCTTTGCGAATTACTCATTATAAATATGAGAAATGATAAGTCTCATTGGGGTGCTCGCTTTGAAAAAGAATGATAACGTTGATGCCGACAAATTGCTTATGCAAGATATTGATTGGCATTCGGGCAACAATAGTACTCCCCTTATTCCAAAGATGAGAAATGGTGGGTTGTTCCTTTACTTTTGAATGGACCTTACATCGCAGTTCATATATTCTCCCCGCACACCTCGCGAACTATCACCCTTGGGAGTTTAAGTGGCTCGAGGAGTCAAATGAGGTATATTTCCTTTTTTCAATTTTGCTTTTACGACATCTTCTTCCTCTTTTAACTATTAACTTTAAAAATTTTAGATCGCGTAATGAGGAAGAAATATAAAGAAAATCCAAAGCCGAGTACCACAGCGATACTTCGATCGCTCACGGATGAAGTAAGAAACATTTTCTTTTGTTATTTTAAACAATATTGTTGCCTCTGCTTTCTTATCTTCATGCGTATGCGAAGGTTGAATTTGAAGAGGCTGAAGCTGCGAAGGCTAAAGGCAAGGATAAAGCTACTTTGCACAAGGACAAGTCTTCTGCTCCGTTTTCTAAAAAACGGAAAACCCATCTCTCTTCTCATTGTAGTTCTCAAACATGCGAGAACTCTGACGAGAATGAAAACGAGGTTGGTACTTCTTCTGCGAGGGAGAATCACTCAACCACCTCTGCTATGGCGCAATTGTCTAGCATCTTCTCCGATTCCATGCAAGGATTGGGATACGAGCATTTAACCGCTACTTGCGAAGCTCTCGCTAAGATTTGCGATGCCCCACTGCTGGAGGATAATGAATCATTTCGCGGGGTTTCCCAAACGCTCTTAATGCTTTGGTATGTTTATATCCTTTTATTTCTTTGTGACTTCAATTATAAACTCTATCTTAATCATTCCCATATTTTTCTTTGTAGTCTGGGAGAGCTTCTTTTGTTGTCGCCTCTGACCTTGAGAAAAGACGCAGCAATCTTGAAAAGAGAAATTCGCAACTTAAAGATAAGATCCGGGAACTAGAGAGTGAAGCTGCGACATCTCGCAAGAAGGATGAACGATTAAACAACCGGAAGCCGAGCTCACTTCTCAAATGAATAGAGTATCTACTCTTGAAAGTGCAAATCAAGCAGACTTTATGGTATAGCAATCTTTACTCCTCAAATCCTTTTTATTTTATCATTTGCTTTTCTTTGCCTGACTTACTATTTTCGCAGACATATATAATCTCTCCGAAGAATCCATTCTTCTCCATTCATTTCCCGAGCCCATGGATGATGATGTCCTTCTTACTCGTCTCAATGAATCTCTAAGTAGTTCTTCAAATAAGACTAACCTTCTTTCATTAAAGGATCTTCAATCCAAATATCATCTCTTAGAGATCGAGCATATGGCTAGTTTAAGTTTAGCTAATCAATTTAAACGAATGTACCTTGATTCCAAGAAGAAAACCAAAACCTTAAGGAAGAAAGTTAGTGATCTCATAGATGAGAAAGATCGCATTACTAACAGAGGTGCACAGGCATTAGCAAAATTTCAGAAATCTCTCCTTGATGTGCAAGTTGAGCGAGATGAACTCCTTCGTCGAATACCATACTTAGCGGCGAAAAGACCAAATTCGTTCACTTTTGTCATAAATAATGATGATGAGTTTGCAGGCTGCGAAGGTTCTAGATAATGCTAGAAATAACTTAGGTGTCGATGTTAGTCTTCGCGCCGAGCAAACTACCTTAATCAAGGATATGATCTTTGAAAGAGAAGGTTGTTTGTTATACTTCTTTACTTTTCTCGTTCTTTTTCTTTTTTGTACTATTATCATTAATTCATTTTCTCATGTTTTAATCGAAAAGAGATTTGAGACAAGGATTGGAGAGCTTGAAACCGAAAAGAACGACTCTCGCAATGGATCTTTCTCTTCGTGAGAATAGATATTCTAAATTGAAGCAACAATTCCAAACTACAGTGGCGAATTTTAATAATGATGTTGTTCGTTTTACGCAATCAAGCTATGGAAATAGTTTGTAACGACCACAACATTCCTCTTCATTCATATCCTTTTCTTCTTTGAAGAAGTTCCCAGAGAACTTGCCTGTCTCGAGATGTTTACGATAGTGAAGCTAATGAAGAAGAAGAATCAGCGGCGAGAGTGATGGAACCAAAGAATCGATCAAGAAGAAGAACCAAAGAAAGAAATAACTTCTTTTTATTCTTTCATCTCTTGTAGTATCTCGTATACATATATCTTTGTTAATCTTCCATTTCTGTAACTCCTTATTATAAATTTCTTTGACTATTGAATGTGAATTTCAACTTTTGCTTCCTTTGTTCAGATATATCAATCAAACAACCCTTCTTTGTAATTATAACTTCACACTTGCCTCTGTCCATAAGATATAATCAACTTTGCGAGTTACATAAAATATAATCGACTTTGTGAATTAATCATTTTCGCGAGATATAAATATAAATATATATATATATATATTTTTATTTTTATTTTTATTTTTTTATTTTTTTATTTTTTTTTTAACTTTGCACTTTATCATTGCGACAAGATCGCAAGATATCGTCATGGATTAAGAAATCTATTGATCTTGCCTTATCATTATTTGTGTGGTCTTATTTTGCCTTCCTAAGTAAAGGTCTTATTTTGCCACCCCTCATTGCGACAAGATCGCAGGCCGTCTTTACATTTTTATGTAATGACCCATTGACCTTGTCTTATCATTTCTTAAGTATTTTTGCCTCTGCAGGACATTATATTTGCGACAATATGACAGGTTTAAATGTTCTTGCGACCGTAAAATCCCGTGACATTGTCGTCTTTGCGACGAAATCGCAGGACGTTCTTACACTTTCATGTAAAAACCCATTGATCTCGTCTTACCCTCGCGTTAGTATTATTGCCTCTGCAGGATCATTGCACAAATATGACAAGCCTAAATTCTATTGCGAAAAAAAAGCCTCATGACATTTGCGTCTTTTGACACTTATCAGCTCCCTAATGGAGGGTGCCGCCCTTATCTTCTCCCTGGTTGCCCCTTCAAGGAGGCGTACATCGGCCATACAAGAATAGCTCCTCCCATCCGGTCTTAACATCAAGCAGTTGTTTTTCAGACCTCTTATCCCTTATACCTATAGGGCTTATGGTTACGAGACTGCACCCTAAGTGGAGTTTTCTTTGGGCCGAGTGTAGCATGTGCCAAGACTTGTCAAGAGTGGTAAGGAAGTTCCATGCTCCCCGCACTCTTGACTCAACCGTGTACCTCGGCGCCTTGGTCATACACTGACTCCTTGGAAGAGACCCTCGGGCGTCCAACCAGGGTATAACCTTATATGTAGTTGGAAATCCAAGGTATCTCCCCGGATAGGCTTTCATGGGCCCCAAATTTCCATGACTCGGGTTCCAGGAGCGGTGTAACCTTTTCCCGAGCCATGTCAAGAGATACCCCTTATATGACGTACTTTAGGTCTTACATTTGCCTCTTACGAAATATCATTCGCGAACTAGGGTGTACGCCATAAAGGTTCGTCCCATTCACTCACTCATTCATGTTATCAATTTATTCGATCATTCATTTTTGACTTTTGTTAATTTGTCTGCGAAGCTATCGCACAGTCTCATTTCAATTATTCAATAGATTTTTATACATTCTTCACGGCGATATTTTCGCGCAACTTTTCTGCAACTATCACCTCTGCTTCCTGTCCTTATCATGCTTTCATCACTAAATTGGTATCTTTTCTCGCAACTATTCATTTTTTACACCTTTTACTCCTACTTCCTTCATTCGCCTCCGCGCGTCGGTCAAACTTTTCAATGTCTCCTTTTTCATCATGATATTCAATTGTTTTCATACATTCACTTCGCAACATCTCTTCTTCCTTTATTTCTATGGTATCTACCATTAGCCTTTCTTTTCTTTGTTCATCCTTTACATTCTTCCTCCAACCTTTCCTTTTTGCCATTCTCTCTTCGCAGCTCTCTACATCGACCTCATAACATTTTTTGCCCTTCCTTCCAATCTCCTTTTATAATTCCGACACCGCTAGGATGTGGAAACTTTATACACCGATGGTATGTCGATGCTACCCCTGCACTTTCATGCAACCATGGTCTTCCAATCAAAGCATTGTAGGGAGATTCCACATCAACCACACAGAACAAAATATCGCTGATAACCCCCGCAAGGGTATCCTCATGTGCACTTCTCCTTTGGGCTTGTTTGCGGTACCATTAAAACCATATATTTTGTATGTTGAAGGGATCAAATCTTCATCTTTTCCTCCCATAGTTTTGTAAGTATGGTAGAAAAGAATGTTGATCGAATCACGAAGATCAATCAATATTCTATTGATTGCCCAACAATTTTCCGCTTCATCATCTTCGCCATCAATAGGTTTTGGATTAATTTCCACTTCACAACCAATGGGCTATCATGTATTTCTCTTCCTTTGGGTACTTCTTCACTAGAAAGAAATAATCTGCAGTTGCCACTCTTTTAACTCACGATGTCTTCGCAACATTCATCACTTCTTTATCATCAAGATCCCTCGCAAAAACTCTACTAAGTACATTGTCATGAAAATCTTCGATTGTGCGGTATGAATGTACAATGGAATTGCAAAACAAATTTTTAGCCTTTGCCCCAACTTCTATAACAAATGTTTCTTTTCCCTTGCTTGGTGGTGGTGGTAAATGTTGAACTTTCTCTCCTCCTTTTAAAAAGTGATTCAACTTTCCTTGATCAATCATTCTTAGGATAATTCTCTTGATGTTTCTGCGGTCATTCGTTAGGTGCCCATGAAAGCGGTGGTAAGAACAGAACTCGTGACTTCTATCTCCAGGTGGTGGTTCACTTCCCATGTTCCATGGTGCAGGTATGTTTTCCATCAAAAGTATTGCTTCCCATATTTTTTCCACACTGGCATTCAATGGCGGCATTTTAATTTCCTCCCACACTACTCTGTGACTTCGCCTGTCCTCTATGATAATTCGCCTCCGGCCTCCATAAGTCTCTTGCGAATTATGCCTTTGACCTCCATAGGTTTCTTGCGGTTGATCAAGCCTTTGAATTTTATTATTTCCGCCACTATTGTAGAAATTTCTTTCTCTTTCAAATTCTTCCCGATCGCGACTTCCCATAGCTACCAATTTTGGTGTTTATCATCTACCACTCTCTCTTGTTGCCCTTGCGAGGTGCTCGCCACTTTTTTGTATTAATCTGGGTAATGCACTTGCATTCGCAGACACTTGAACTTGTATTCGCAACTGGGTACGCTTCTACTTCATTTTGCCTTTCCTCCAAAGCAATATATTCCTCTTGCAATTCTCTCAATTCGGTCATCGTGATCGTATTCTTGACTACGAAAACTTGAACATATAATAAGTTGGTTACGAACATAGCATTTATGAATGATAGTATGAGATATCTTTCATCAACCCGTCCCGCCATTTCGCTACACATTGTCTTCCATCTTATCGTCGATGTCTCAAGCTCTCGCCAACTCTTTGTTTTAGCCCAAATACATCTTCAATGCCAGGTCGCGAAGAGTTGTTGCTTATATACGCCCCCAAGAATATAGCCTGTAAATGATTGAATGATGTGATTGTATTCCTTGGTAAGCCCTCAAACCATTTCAACGCTTCTCCCGTTAAACTCGACGCAAAGTATTTGCACAATATAGCGTCATGGTTTTCCCACTGTAGCATACATCTCACGTAAGCCTTGATGTGTTGTACTGCACAAGTTGACCCATCAAAAATGCTAGTTAGCGCTGGTAAGTTGCATTTTGGGGGTATTCCTCCTAACTGCACTTCTAATGCAAAAGGATTTTTCGCAGCCTCCGCGATAGCTTCATCTAACTGTCTTCTCCCTCCTTCTCTTCTGCTGTTCAATATTCCTCTCATCTCTGCCAATTCTCGCAGAATTTGTTCATTTGCCTCAGAATTTGAATTTATCGGTCTCTTTAATTCTGCTTCCCTCCTTCTTCGTTCGTGTCTACTTTTTTGTATTCTTTCATATTCTTCGTTAATATCTCCATTGTTGCGATTTCGCTCACGCCTCCTCTCTCGATTGTCATGATTATTCTGCCGAATCGCCTCCTCCAATTCCCGATTTTCCATTTCTGCTCTCAATCTTTCTCTCTCGCGGGCTAGACGTGCTTGCTCGGTATAATGCTTTTCAATGTTATCTTCAATTTCCTTTTGTTTCCTTTGTGTTTCTCTCCCATGTAGTGTTCTTCTTCCTTCTTCCTGATTTTCTTCATTAACTGGGTTATTCTGTCCTCGAGGCTGCCTATCTTCTTGATTTCCATCATCGTGATTATTCACCAAAATATAACGATTTTCTATTAATTCTCTCTCTTCGCGACCTCCTTCACCAAGATTTAACTCTTTTCCAAATTTTCTTCATTAACGTTTCCGCAGGTAATGTTCTTCTCCCATTTTCTCTACTCGATCCTGATCTCGATCTACATTACTTCGTGATGTTCGATTTTGCAGCCTCCTATTTTCCATCCTCAATTCGTGGTTTTGCCTTGTTAGATTCGCGCGTTCTTCTGCTTCTAACCGCCTTTCTTCGTGTATTGTCTGTCTCAGCGCTTCTAATGTCGCAATTTCTTCATTTCCACGAATTGCCCATCTCTTCTCGATTTCTCTCTTCCTGTCCACTATTCATCAATTGTTGCACTTCTTCTCTTTCTTCCATAGAATCTGATCTCCATGTATGCACGCTCACCCTATCATAATCGATTACTCTGTTTAGTGCTGGTTGAATTGGTGGTTGAGTTGATGGTTGAATTGGTGGTTGAATTGGACCTTCTTCTCCATTTCTTGCATCTATCCTTGATGGTTCACCTACTTCATTTCTTCTTTCTCCCACTAATCTTCCACTTCTCCTTACGATCGTTGGTTGTTCTGATGCATTCTTTCTCCTAGCCATTTCTCAATTTTAGTAATTTGTTAAAAATTATTCAAGATTTCTTTCTTGTTCCCCCTAATTCTTCCAATTCACAAGGTTGATCTTCTTCAATCCCTGTTTCTAGCGCATATGTAGTTGCAGGAAATCCTACACTACACCCCTCACTCGAATTTGCTTAGTCAATCCATTTGAAGATGAATAATAATGTGTTTTATTAATTGTTTTCTTGAAAGGTTTACAAAGAAATGTAGAACAGAACTAAAGAAATTACAATCACTCTTGATTTTCTCTCTCCTAATGACTTGCTTAACAATTCCAAAAGACCCCCCTTACAACAGACTTACTCGACCCTTTATATAGGGCATTACATAGTGGATGACAAATAAGTCATCCTTTATTTTCGGAATCGACTCGCGAATCCTCGCGAATGTGTAACTGCTTTGTCCTCGCGACACTCCTAAATCTCGCCAAGTCTTCACACTTTCCTCATGTTCTGACTGTCGTCATCTATTACGTCATTTATTTACCTCCATGCGACTCCTTCGCGACGCAGTCGTTTATTAATCTCGCGAAGTATTGGAGTTGCGATATTCTGATCCTACAACTGTAAAGTTGCCATCCTGAGTTGTTTTCCATATTAGTTTATCTGGAACATAAGAAAGTAAAATAATATCTTGAATAGAGAACAACGATAATAAGTCTTCTGGAATAACCCAAGCATTCTCATTGATTAAAGAGTATACTTTCATATGAGGGTGCTGCTGAATAAACACATTATTAGGGAAGTATTTTATGATACTATTATCAAGAATCCAAGCATCATGCCGGATAGGGATATTTCTCCAATTTCCAACAAGCCATCTGGTATTTTCCTCAAACTCAGGAATTATCCATTTGATACCAGGCCAAATGGTTGATTTTTTATAATAAGTAATCCACCTGCCATATTTATCTTTATATTTAGCTAAGAAGAAATTTGCCCAATCTCCATTAGAAGTAAGAATTCTCCATAAAAATTTCATCAGCACCTTCTTCTATATGGGAACAGACCTTATCCCATGATATAGTTATAACTTTCTTCTCATTTGCATGCCCACTCCACATGAAATTTCTGATGATTCTTTCACAAGTATCAGTTACTTTCTTTGGCCATTTATAGATGGACATATTATATAAAGGAATACTACTCAAAAAAAAATTAATGAGAGTAATTATGGCTTGAAAGTTTAAAAATTTACCAATCCATGTGGCTAATCTCTTCCGCAACATCTCAACAAAAGACAAAAGGTGTTCAACTTTGATCTTACCTTGGACTAGCATTACTCTCAAATATTTTTCAGGAAAAGAAGACAAAGTCATATTCATAAATTCTGCAATTTGTAGTTGTCTACTAGTGGAAGTACCATCTACAAAGCACTTGCTCTTAGCAGCACAAACAAGTTGACCAGAAGTAGCTTGATATTCTAATAATAAATTCTTAAGATGTATTAAACTTTTTTGCACCCATTACAGAAGATAAATATGTCATCTACAAACAATAAGTGGGAAGGATAAAACCATTTCTGATTACCATTGGATGAATCTTCTTTTGCTGGATGAATTGTAAAATTTTCCTAATCGATTGTAAAATTTTAAAATTTTCCTACTCAGCACATAAACAACAAGTGAAGTAGGCCTAACCCACCTAGAACTCGACTGGACAAAAATTAGGCCTAACCCACCTAGAACTCGACTGAACAGGAGGCTAACCTGGTACATCTGTTAAGTGAAATGTGCGTTATCCGCCTCAGAATTGGCCATTAAATGGCTGGCGCCGAAGATGAAATAGAGAGTACCTATATCTTTATGGTTAGTGGAGAAGAGCCATCGATTCATATTTGTCATAAAATAGAGATTGAATGATTCCCCCTATATAGACATCTTCAGAGTTGTTTGAAATGATCGTTGGAATTGATCCACTACCGACATCTGTAGGTGTTTCGAAGAAGAAAACTTTCTTTTGTTATACTCCACTTTTCACGAACGAAGCATTTAAACCAACTCTACGCAGGCTAAATTACTATTGCTTTGTCTTTAGGTACGATCAGATGGGAGTTCCCGGGAGGTCCTATTCCACTAGTTAATATATAGAGCGGTGAAACTTACGGATAGTTGCTCGGTATTTCCAAATCGTAGGACACCATATGAATTATGTTTGTTCCACATAAGGCATCTCATCCATGAGCAGCTAATTAGACTCATGAGGCTGATGCTCCGATCTATATAAACAGAAGAAGGGTTTACGGAAAAAGCAACTAGTCGGTTACGAAGGAACTCTCGGTTACTTCTTCGTTCCAACTAGTCAGCTTCGGCCAAAAATACTACTAGGAGGATTTCGAAATAGGACAGTCTTTGGTGGGTTCCCCGGTTCCCAGGGTTAAGGTATTCCCTATTATGAGCCTACTCATATCAGAACTAGTTGATTATCTTTCGCCGGAAACCTTCGCCTGCTGAGATCCCAAGTCTCTAAGTGGTCCCTCTTGGCCACCCATGACCTTGGATTTTTAGAGAATCCCTCTGAGATTCAATCATAACAACTTTGCCTCATTGTATTAAACCTTCCCACTTCCCTCTTCAAAACACCTTCTAAACTGAGAAGGGCTCTCTGGGATCAAAACTTTCTCTAACAGTACAAGGTGGGAAGGTTATTTCATTATGTTGGTAGAAGTCTTTCTAGACTCCTTTCAGTCGAGTCTCTTTGAGCCTCTCGCATACTTGACTATAAGTTGGATCCTTCCGTGAGCAGTAAGTAGCAGATCTCCCATTCTTTATGGAAAGCAGGTGGAATTCTTTCAAGGTCGGTATATCCGATCGAGGTCCTTGTGCGTGTAAACGTCATATTTAGCAAAGAGAAACAAGTAAAGATTAACGATGAGAACATATCACAACAATATAACTTCAAAGCTTTGGTATGGTATGTAAAGATATTATTTATTGGCATGACAACTTGAGTGGATTGATTTTTCATCTAACGATCTCAAATTAGAGTATTCTTCAAAATTGTTATTAAGTTACGGATCTTCAACAAAAAAGTACTTAATGAACACATGCAGAACCGTAGAACAAATTTGAAGAACGAAGAATCCAAAGCTGCTGAAGATTCAAGAAATCAAGAAGCATTATGTAGATTGCACTAAAAGTTTATTTTTGGAGATTGTTAGAACACTGCTCAATTGAACCCACAAATATTGGTATGTGAATATTGTTATCAATATTAGATTTAGGTAGTTGAGAATCAAAAGTCACCAAATACTCTTGAAGATTGAAGACTGGAGATCCTTAAGACATCAACAAAGGTATGCGAAAACTGATTATCCTATTTACTCATTCATTCTACCATTCTATCATTTGAGACGATGTCGTATTGATTTAATATATAATGAGATACAAATAAGAAGTTTCAAGCTTAAGCTTGTGATAAGATTTTTAATTGTTTGTCGTTGTTGTAGTAATTAAGATTCGAACTCTAAGACTTGTGAAGATTAAATTTAAAGGTTTAACGAAAATAATAAACAAAAGCGAGAGTCATTGGGTTTAGGATTCCACCGCATTCATAACATAAGGCTCAATTATTTATTCTCAACAATTATCGCTCAATAAATAAAAAAACAGGGACTCTTATTTTTGCCAAGGTAGATTCTCAAAATATTAGTTATAAATCGTAAGCATGGGACATCAAACATCTAAGCAAGCATGACATATCTAATAAAATGATAACTAATTAATTCAAATCATAATTCTATTCTAATTAGTTTAAAAGTCAAATAGAAAATAAAATAAATTCACCCATGTATGAAGTTCGGCTTCCTCCGTCAACCCAGTGTTGGGGCTTAGCTTCTCATAATGAAAACACACTCAAAAATATAATTCATAGCTCAAATGGTGTTTTTATTAAAGAAAGCTAATAATTCAATTAATCTGCAACGCTATATTGGCGTTACAGAAGTCACCGTTACAATATTTGTTGCAAATTCAAAACAAGCGTGCCAAACTGACTGTTACGAGTATTGTTTATAAACGACAGTTCTTTGCGACAGTCAGTTGGCGTCGAATGTTCTTCTTCTTCTTCTCTGCAGCAGCAGAGAAATCTGCTCTGCAACCCTCTGTTCTTCTCCCCAACTCTCGATATCTCATCTCTGTGATCCCAGCTCCCTTTATATACTCGACAGGTCTCAAATATTTCGTGTTAACTGCTGATAATCTTCACCGTAAAGAGAGAATATTTCCCGAGATATTTTTTTTTGTTTTCCTACCAAGTTACGTGATTTGCTTCCCATTTTATCTCTTTCACATGTCTTATGGTCGTGTACACGTCCCATAGTGCTCATAACACAAGCCAATCCTCCCCGAGCATACTCCAAACTCTGTTTTGCTGAGAACTTCCCTGTTTTGTTTCAATCCACGTAACATTCCTCATCACTCGAATCCAAGTCACTTACAAACCCTGATTCATCGAAACAGGCTGGTACTACTCCAAATCCACGCTTGAATCTCACCCAAATTCTTCACATGTCCGAATAAAATTTCCCGGAGAAGAGTAAACCCGAGAATACCATTTTCTTCAAATTCACGATTTTAGCCAATTCTGGTCGACTCAAAGGCTATCACCAACCCTGATTATACATTAAGAACAAACCCAAATAATCTGAGCGATCGAGTCTCCCTCTAACAACTCCAAAACTTGAACCCTAACTTTTCTGGTGACTGCAACAATTTGATTTGAATTATCCAGCCCAATTCTTTCGAATACAATGACTATACCAATCTGTTTAGTGTTAACAGTCCAACAAAAGTGAATCCAAATATTGAATCTTTCCGAACATGCCTTAAAATCAAACCCTAAATCTGTTCCATTAAAAACCAGTTTTCCCGCCATTTTTCAAATTCAAAAGGAAGAAGATGACTGCCTCTTATCCAATCCGGGAGTGCGAATAGCAATTAGGGCGCCCCTTAGTAATTGGGTGCCCCTTATCTAAAACTGAGAGTCCGAATAACATGTGTCCTCCGGGGTACAAAAACCACTTTTCAAGCAACTTTCTCCATAAGAGCATATTTCACAAAAACACCTACAAACAAGTTTATTAGTGATAAAATGAGTCCCAGCTAATGTATTTATGGGTGAAAATGCGTCGCCCTTTCGTGCTCATCAGCTTGTACTTGACTAATATCGAAACTTAAGCTCAAGCAGAAGATATTTCAAGAAATTATCATATTTGAGGTTGAGATCAATTCTTCTCTTCAACTAACTATGATTGCGCAAGAACTTCTAAAAATCTAAGTTGCAAATAGAGTTTGCTAATTGAAAATGTTAGTTTGTGAATTATGCAGAAACCTAAAAGTTCGTGAGCTCCGATTTTTCGTCAAAGTTCGAAAACTAAAAATGTGCAAAACGAGAGGTTTTTTGTTGATATCCAAATTATACTAGAGTTTGCGAGCTAAGAATGTTGGTTCGCTAACTATGCAATTCTAGGAGTTTTCTTTTGACAAGAAAAATATGCAATACAAGCTATGTTGCCGAACTTGAAAATTTTCTTGATGGTTCAAGGACCATATTGGTTAAATCGTGAGTTAATTTGTATTTCTGGGTGAAAAAATTTTAATGCAAAAGTACTTTCTAGGTTCGAGATATTAAAAACGAACAAGACGAGCCTAAACCAAGAATTGGCTGTTCATATCTTGCTTCAATCACAAATTTGGAGACGATGGGTTGAACTTAGGGGAGGGAAGCATAAAGGGTTCACTATGTGATGTGGAGTTGTTGAACTACAATGAAGGCTATATTTATGACTGTATATTTGATTCATGTTGATCTTCATTTTGGTGAATGCACACCGATTCCTCGTAAATTATGGAAATTGTGAAAAGGTGGAGAAATGATAGTCATGGAGACAATGGTGAAGTCGCGTCTATTATATCTGAAAGACTGTATGACCACTACTCCCTCATGCTCTCAGCTGCCTTAACTGTCCCACTAATTATTATCTTCTCTTCATGGATGTGTTTCCACATCACACGTTGCAGTAAACCGCCAGTGAAATACCCCAAATAATAATCCACCCCCCCCCCCCCCCCCCACACACACACACGATCTCCCTAGAAATTAGTGAATTCATGGACTATTACTATTTTGGTTAAATTATGGTAATGACTTGTTGAGACCAAATGCTCAATTCTATATTTAGTTAAGTAGACTGATCCATATCAAGTATATTAAAAATAACAAATCTAGTAATGACTTAGATTTTCAGTAAGTCTATGAGTATATTGTATTGTCACAACTAGAGCGTTGAGCTTTGATGATGATAACATGGGCATCTGAGCAAGCTGATGATCAATGATGAACATGAATTACCAATGGTTTTTTTGGTGATGTCACCTGAGAGACTCACTCGTAGAACGTTTCGTGACTTGGACATCAAGGAAATAGTTCAGACTTGAAATACTGAGTAGTAGGATGTTAGTATTGCATCAAGAGAAAATAAAAATCAGTATTAGGTTAGGAGAGCATTAGCTAGTACTTAGACCAGCTTGGCGCTAGCACTAGGTTAGTTCCCTATTAGATTAGTATAGGCACTAGGATATCGATGTAAACTATTTTGGTGTTAATACTAGCACCATGGAGTTGTAAGAGATTTCGGTGTTAGGAATACCCTAACACCTTGCTTGGAAGCCCAAAGCATTGTTAGGATGGCGTTAGCGCCATAGTAAGGTTTAGAGTTGGGGTTATCCCAACGCCATCAAGAATCTAACGCTAGCTTTTCTAGCGTCGTGGTAATCTTGCCGCTGGAAATTTCCAGCGCCATGCCGCAGTGAATACGACATGGTACTGTTTTGGCGCTGGCAAAGCTAGCACTGCAATGGTTGGGTCATGTTTGAGCATTTGTTAATATCGCAAGCTCTATTCAGCCATTGCTACCATTATATGGGTGAATAGGCATTTTTATGTCATACTTAGATGTTAGTTTCATTGTGAATGTAGTAGTTGGTTGATATCGTTCAAATAAGAGTGTGAACGTTGATATGTATACACAAAGAGCTCGAAGAATTCAGTCATGGAAGTTCTGCGACTTGATACAAGTTCGACATAACTGTATACTAGTGGACGTAAATCTAGCAATATATTTATCCAAGAATAACACAAAAGCTCATTTTGAATATATTTTGTATAGTCAGGGAGACTACGAGAGTTCGTATCAAGCACATTAACTCTTCTAAAATTCCAATGTTTAGAAGGATTTTTATATGGAAAATCAATATTGAGCTGTAAAATACTTATATTATCTACATAAAATGTTGAAAGTTGGACTGGGTGAAGCCCTAATATTATGTGGATATATATATATTTAAATATACTACATGACCGGTATAAGGGACGTGTAGTAGTTATTAATAAAATCATGGTATACATTAATCTTTCTTATTAACTAGCAATTAATTTAAGTTATTATGTCTTTTTTTTTTTTTTTTTGTAAATTTAGCGTACATGTTAAGTATGTAGTTACTATTTTTATCTTGATTTCTAGGGTCCGTTTGGCACATAAAATTATTGCACTATTGGTAGTTCCCAATGCAGGTAATTGCACTACACGATATTATAATCACACGTAATGGGATTTTGTTGTTTGGTGCGTTTATGAGAATAAGTCTAACACATCCATGTTTCAATCTTCATCTTCTTCCATTAACATTATCAAAATAAAGTTTGATATTCATGATCATCTTGATTTGAATGGATTAATGAAAACTATTTATGAAATTAGAATCTATACTCTGAAAAAATCAATCCCAATTTATCTCAAATATCGAAATACAAATAAAATCAATTCTTATCATAGATCATGAACTCCACGTATTTCAAAATACAAACGAATCAACTCCTAAGCCTTTATATATGCATTCAAATTCCACTTTTCAAGTATATCCTGTACTGTAGAAAGAATCGGGAGAGACACAAAAACAGGTGGAGAGATCAGAAACAGGTGTTGATAAAACCCTAACATGGTAGTTTCCTTTTTCATGTTGAGAATGATCTTTTTGATGAAAACCAAGTTTCGTTTCTCAATAATTGGTTTTACTTACTGATGTTTGTAATTTTAATTTTGTAACTCCCAGAAATTTGGAAAGATGTTTATCTTCAGAAGAGGTGAATAAGGAAGTCGAAGAACACGGAAAACAATAATGATTAAAAAGATGGTCAAAATTAGTCAAAGGATGTAGTTAGAGAGTGTAATAGAGGGTGTATTTGAATACCCATGTTTATAGGCCTGCATTGAATGTAGCCGATTGGAGTTGGTTCGACTACTGAGGTAGTTCCTATTTCGTGTGTTCGTGTCATGCCAAACACTGAACTTGCTAATACTCCCCCCTAATACGCTCGTTGACTGCACTCCCTCCTCTAACTACAACGTGCCAAATGGACCCCTAATGTCATCAAGTGCACCACAGTCCAAAACATTAAAGTCTTTTATGTAACTTCTTGTATCCCTTTTTAATGTGAACAAGAGAATATCAAAGTGTTTCCCTCCATCACCGTTAGATCCCAGTTCTTAGCCATTAGATCTAGGAATATTCTAAAAAAAATTCCCTCCACAAAATTCTTAACCTATGAACCATTAGATTTCCATTTTTAATCACCCATTAGATTTTAAGGGAGTGGCGGAAAGAATAATTACATGGATTTAAAGGTATATAGATCTAAAATCTGTATTTACGAAAATGACATTTTTATAAAAATAAAGATAAATATTTAAAAACTCCATATCCTTCTAAACCGTACGTCGGCTTTTTTGAACTTTATATATTTGGAAAGTTCTTTGAATTATTTGTGCAAGGAGCGTAAATAACAATATGAAATTTTGTTTTTCAATTTTTTTTATGTTCCTCCGAATTTTTGTATGTTTTGCCTTTAAAAGTTAGAGATAGTTTAAAAATGAATTGAAATGATCTATTAAAAAAATGGATTGATTCAAAAATACACAAACAATGATCAATTTCGGATGAAAAATATAACAAATGGTGTCAAAGCACCACCGTATTATTTGCAAAGTAGAAAAAAATAGTATTGTCGACGTGCAATGCATGTGCTCACTACTTTTTGTTTAACTAATTGCAGCAAGTCGGACAATTTGTCATATATAAATGACAAAATACATGGTTATCAAATGCAGAAAAAACCCCGGGACCTAGTCCAGATTGAACACCACACTGTATTAAGCCGCTAGAGACACTAGCCTGTAGGATCAGAATATCGCATCACCAACACCCTTGCGAAATCCGTAAACAACACATTGCGAAAATGTCGCAGATGGATAATATAAATGACGCAACGGATGACGACAGCTTGAACACGAGAAAGATGTGAAGACCTAGCGAGATTTAGGAGTGTTGCGAGATTTAATATTTGTACACTTGCGAGAATGTCGCAAGTCAGATCTGAAAATAAAGGACGTCTTAGCTGTCATCCACTATGTAATGTCCAATATAAAGAGCCGAATAGGCTTAAGAGAAGGGGAGATCTTTTTCAATTGTTGAGCAAGTTATTAAGAGAGAGAAAGTTTAGAGCGGTCCTTAGTTTATTTTCCTTTCCATCTTGTAACATTTGTGAGTTTAATCAATATAGACTATAATTGTTCATCTTAAAATGACTTGATTGTGTGAGATCTTATGAGGGGTGTAGTGTGGGATTTCCTGCTACTACATATGGCGCTAGAAACAGGGTCTGATTGAAGATTGACATTGTGATTTGAAGGAATTTGGAATAATAGGGAAGTAATTTCATATAATTTTCAACAATTCATTAAGATTGAAAAATGGCTAGAAGAAGACATGCATCAAAACAACCAACAACTGTTAGAAGGAGTAGGAGACTTGCTGGAGAAAGGAGAGATGAGATGGGGGAATCTTCAAGAATGAATACAAGGAACAATAGAGAAAATCAAATTCAACCGCCAATTCAACGTACACCACCAATACAAAATAGAGCTGTGGATTATGACAAAGTGAGTGTACATACTTGGCGGTCAGATTCTGTAGATGAAATGGGAGAAGAGCAGCAATTAGGAGGCAATGGACAAGAGGAGAGAGACCAAGAAGTAATTGTAGGAATAATTCATGAAAATGAAGAGATTGCGGCATTAGAGGCATTGAGGCAAACAATACATGAAGAAAGGCGGTTAGAAGCAGAAGAACGTGTGAATTTGACAAGGCAAAACCATGAATTGAGGATGGAAAATATGAGATTACAAAATAGAAGGTCAAGAAGCACTACAAGATCAAGTTCAAGATCAGTTAGAGAAGAGATAAGACAAAATTTGCCTATAGAAAATGCTAATGAAGAAACTCGAGAGGGAATACAAAATCCAGGCGAAGAACGTCGCGAAGGAAGAGAAATATTGGAAGATCGTTATATTCACGTCTTGAAATTCTTCAAAACGAGCAAAATGATAGAATTCAAGGAAATAGACACCGTCGAAGCGAAATAATCAAGATGGCGAAGAAAATCAGGAAGAAGGAAGGAGAATATTACATGGGAGAGAAATACATAGAAATGATCGAGCAATTGAGGATGAAATTGAAAGACACTATACTGAACAAACACATTTAGCTCGCGAGAGAGAAAGACTACGAGCAGAAGTGGAAGAACAAGAGCTACAAGAGGCAATTCGACAGAATAACCATGATAATCGAGAAAGGAGGCGTGAGCGAAATCGCAATAATGCTAATATCAATGAAGATTAGATAGAGTACAAAGGAGAACTGAAAGGCGGCAAAGAGGAGAAAATGAGAGATATGACGGTATGCGAATTAATGAAAGAAGTGAAAGAGAAGATCGCAGAGAAAGACGAGAGGAAAATGATGAACAAGAAAGTCAAAACAGAGATGAACGCAGGAGAAGAGAGGCGGAGTTGAAAAGACCAATGGATCCAAATTCTGGTATAAATGAACAAATTTTGAGAGAGTTAGCGGAAATGAGAGGAATGATAAATAATAAAAGAGGAGGAGGTAAGAGACAATTGGATGAAGCCATTGAGGAAGTCGCGAAACTCCATTCACACAAGAAGTACAATTAGGAGGAACACCCCAAAAATGCAATTTACTGCGTTAACCAAAGATTTTTGATGGAACAACTTGTGCAATCCAACACATCAAAGCTTATGTGAGATGTATGCTACAATGGGAGAACCATGATGCAATATTATGCAAGTATTTCGCATCAAGTTTAACAGGAGAGGCGTTAAAATGGTTTGAAGGTTTGCCAAAGAATACTATAACATCTTTCAACCACTTGCAAGCTATATTTTAGGAGCATATATAAGTAACAATTCCTCGCGACCTGGCATTGAAGATGTATTTGGGCTGAAGCAAAGGGTTGGCGAAAGTTTGAAGCACCTAACTGTGAGATGGAAGACAATGTGTAGTGATATGGCTGGTCGTGTGGACGAAAGATATCTCATTCTATCATTCATTAATGCTATGTTCGCAACCAACATTCAAATTTTCAGAATCAAAAATACAATCACAATGACTGAGTTGCGAGAACTTCAGGAGGAGTATATTGCTCTTGAGGAAAAGCAAAATGAGATGGAATCATACCCCATTGCGAACACAAGTTCAAAAGCAGCGAATGCAAGCTTGTTACCCAAGTTAATAAATACAGTGGCGAGCACTTCGCAAGGACAACAAGAGAGGATAATGGGAGATAGTCAGCAAAAGCTAGTAGCTATGGGGAGTCGAGATCAAGAAGAATTTGAGAGAGAGAGAAACTTCTATAGCCGTGGTGGAAATAACAAAATCCAAAGACTTGATCAGCCACAAGAAACGTATGGAGGTCATCAGCCACTAGAAACTTATGGAGGTCAGAGGCAAAACTATCACAGAGGGCACCGAAGTCATAAGATAATATGGGAAGAAATCAAAATGCCACCTTTGAATGCTAGTGTGGAGAAGATATGGGAAGCTATAATCCTAATGGAAAACATACCCGCACCATGGAACATGGGGAGTGAACCACCTCCAAGCTACAGAAGTAATGAATTTTGCTCTTATCATCTTTTCCGTGGACATACAACAAATGACTCAACGAATATAAAGAGAATCATTCTCAGGATGATAGATCAGGGAAAATTAAATCACTTTCTAATAGGACAAATGCAAACTCAAGCATTACCACCTCCTCCAGATATTCACAAGCCAAACACAGCAAAAGAAAGAGAAACATTTGTGATTGAAGTTGGCGCAAAGGCAAAGAATCTGTTTTGTAACTCTATCGTACACTCATACAAGACGATTGAAGATTTTCACGATAACACTCTCAGCAGGGTTTTCGCAAGAGATGCCGATGATAGAGAAATAATGAACATTGCGAATACATCGCCATCGGAAGAATGGCAAAAGCGTACTATCTCTTTTACCGCAGAAGAAGTACCCGAGGGTGGAGAAATGCACGACAACCCATTGGTGGTAAGATTGGAGATCAACCCAAAACCTAGCGAGGATGAAGATGATGAAGCTGAGAATTCATGGGCAATCAACAGAATTTTGATAGATACTGGAAGTTCCGTGAATATTCTTTTTTATCATACTTATAAAACTATGGGAGGGAAAGATGAAGATCTAATACCTTCAACGTACAAAATCTATGGTTTTAATGGTACTGCAAATAATCTAAAAGGAGAAGTTCATATGCGAATTCCACTGAAAGGATTATCTTCTGAAATTTTATTTTGTGTAGTTGATGTGGAATCACCATACAACGCACTGATTGGACGACCTTGGTTGCATGAGATCTTAGGTGTGGCATCAACTTTCCACCAATGTATCAAGTTCCCTCATCCCACTGGTGTTGGCATCATAAAGGGAGATTGGGTTGAAGGAAAGAAGTGTTATGAAATTGATATAGAATCTTGCGAAGAAGAAGAATTGGAAACACAACATCAAAGAAAAACAAAGAGGTGAAAGATTAATGGTAGATGTAATAGAACATAGAGAGGAAGAAATGCTGCGAAACCAAAATATGATGAAGAAAGGAAATGGCGAAGGCTTCGCAACAGACAAGAAAACGACAGGAAAATTCAAAAATGCAGAGGCAGAAAGTAGCAGAAATAAGAGACTTAAAGAATGAATGTAGTTGTTGACTGTCGAAGAAGAAATTGGGAGGAGGACGAAAAATGTAAGATGGGTTTTAAAAAAAAAAAAAAAAAAAAAATATGAATAGTAGAGATGAGGTTGCGAAAGGAAGTTGATATGCAGAAGAAGAGAATATATTTTATGAAATATAAAGATATGATTGCGAAATTACAAAAGAATTTATATGCAAAAGAATCAACAAATTAATCAGACGGAGGCGAACCAACTATGGCGTACACTTAGTTCGCGAAATCAAAATTTCGTAAGAGGCAAATGTAAGACCTAAAGTGCGTCATAGAAGGGGGTACCTATTGGATGGCTCGGGAAAAGGTTACACCGCCCCGGAACTCCGAGTCATGGATAATTGGGGTCAATAAAGCCCATCCAGGGAGATACCTTGGATTTTCAATCTAAGCTTATGACTTAGATTGGACGACCGAGGGTCTCTTCTAAGGAGTCGATATTTGACCATGGCGCGAGGTACACGGTTGAGCCAAGAGTGCCCAGGGCATTTGAAGTGTCTCGGCCATTCTTGGCAAGTCTCGGCATATCTTTCGGCCAAGAAAACTCCACTTAGGGTGCGGTCTCGTAACCATAAGCCCTATATGCAAAAGGGATAAGAGGTTGCGAAAACAACCGGTTGTTGTTAAGACCGGATGGGGGAGCTAGCCTTGTATGGCGAAGTACGCCTCCTTGAAGGGGCAACCAGGGAGATGATAAGGGCGGCACCCTCCATTAGGGAGCCGATAAGTGTCTTAAGACGCAAATGTCATGAGGCTTTATTTCCGCAAGGAAATTTAGGCTTGTCATATTTGTGCGACAATCTCAAGAGGCAATAATACAAAATATAAAGATAAGACGAGATCAATGGTTCAGTACATGAAAATGTAAGGACGTCCTGCGATTTCGTCGCAAGACGGCAATGTCATGGGGCTTTATGTTCGCAAGAATTTTTAGGCCTGTCATATTGTCGCAACAAAAATATCCTGCAGAGGCAACAATACTAAAGAAATGATAAGGCAAGATCAATGGGTCATTACATGAAAGTGTAAAGATGTCCTGCGATTTTGTCGCAATGACAAGGGGTGGCACAAAGAAGACCTTTAACTAGGAAGGCAAAATAAGACCACATAAGAGAAAAGTAAAAAGGAAATCTTGGAAGAAACCAAGGTTTCCTTACTTGCGAAAAATTCAGCGAAAGAATAAATGCGAGATTGAGGCATGAACACATATCACTATTCGAAAGCAACTTGCTTAATCTCTCATTTGAAAGCAAATAACAGAGGCAAGTATGGGAATGTATAGAATAAAAAAAATGTTATTTGTCTTCATATGATAGATTTACGCGCTCATAAAATGAAAGGTTGATAATATACTGATTAACTTTATTGCAAGAAAGAATTGTTCTTTTAACATGTGCAGAAAGGAACAACAAAAGTAGAGCTTGTATCTGAAGATCCAAGAAATTCGCAGCACAAGAATACAAAAATAGAAGATTAAAAGAATGAATGTACAGATGTTACAAAAAGAGAAAGAAGAAAACAAAATTATTTCTTGTTTGATTCTTCTTCTTCATTTTCTTCATCTTCGTCAGATCCTTCTACTTCTTCATCTTCATCATATTCCTCTTCTTCGCTAGCTTCGCTGTCAGATATATCCAAAGAAGGCACATTCTTAGGGATTTCATCAAGGAGGCAAGGGTATGAAGAATGAGGAATGCACTAGTGGAAAACCAGATTTTTAAGTCTGATTGTGTTTTATAGATAAGACTACCTTGGACTTTCTTTATATACTTTGGCTTCCGATGGTAGTCATTTTTCACGGAAAAGCAAATCAAGCTTCTGTGGAAGTCGTAATACAAGGGGTAGTTCAGTAAATAAACTGAGCTTCTAGAAGGAGTATGATTAAGTCTGAGGGTGGAAATAGTTTTTATGGTCCAACCCCCGAGGTTTTCCTTATCTTGGTCTGCCTCTTTTATCACTCCCCTCTCAGATCTTTCTCATTGCATCTCAATTTTTATTCCTAAACGAATGAAAACCCAAACCTAGTTTTTTTTTCTCCGCCTCAATCTCGGATTCATCAAAACCCTAAGTTTATACATCATAACTAAATCGAAATCATTCTTTTCTCCATGAAAATTTTGCACTTGTTTACATCGATGAAGATTTGAATCGACAACTCCAATTGCAATCTGAAAAATATTGCTGGTAATGAAAGAGCAGGAAGTAATTTTAATCAGATGTTTTATGACCTTGTAGATCTAAATCACGGCTTTTAAAATATGAGTTGTTGCATCTTTTAAATCTAATGATTAAGCTATTGAACAAGATAGTGAAGAAATTAGTAGTCTTATCCTCGTTAATTTTTTTATGTATATCTTAATTTTTCCGTTTAAATTTTATGTAGATTGTAACTGAAGTGATCTGTGTTTTATCATTTGTAGGTTAAGGATATTCATCTAAAGAGAATCCTAAAAGAAGAGAATCCTAGAAGATTCCAGTTTATCTGGTGGTGAAAAGGATTTTGAATGAACAACTTCAACAATTTCAAAGGTATACAAACATTATTAATTCCTCTAATTTCAATTTCTCAAATTAGGAAATTTTGGTGTTTTTGATTGATTTGAATTGTTTATGTTGTTAGTAGACATTCAATTTTGGTATGGGTTCTCAATATTTTTCTCCTCGTACGGGATTTCCTGAATGGAATAAAGTTGTATTTGAGTGGGTTTTTTTATGCCATTTTAGTTATTTTGTTGTATTTGGAGAATATATTTGATAGAGTTGCTTCAGATTTAGCAGTGGCTGCAATATATTGTTGAAGCCCCTCCAGACTCCAGAGAAATGAGGAATGAGTACTAAAACCAATGGTATTTGTTGTAGGAGTAAGAAAGGTCCTGGTTGTGTAACTCCAATTGAAGCTATGTCTGGGCGTAAAGAATCATTGTTTTATCTTACCTGTGTTTACTCAGGTATCAATTGTTTTTTATCTCTGTTTTGAAGTTTCGTTTTACCTTCTCTGTTATGATTTTGTGGGGATTTGTTGTTTAGTATTAGAACCCTGAGATTTTATTCCTTTTTTGGGTTTTATTGAACACCTGAATGACTAGGTATGTAGACATAATTGTAATGCAAGTTTTTTAAATATTATTACTAATATTTGGAATGGTTTTCTTATAGTTCCTGCTAAAGGGCTATCTTTCCTCCTTTACGGAACCAAACCAGCCTCGTAGCCCTTTGCTAGTTGTGTATACTTCAGTAAAGTACACGTTTATTTTAATTATTTTATCAGCTAGTCTTCTGTGTTTTGTTTTTCGTATTCACCTTTACTTGTTTTCCAGTTACGCAAATTGCTAAAGGTGTATCTTAGTTTTGATCATAGGTTGTAATTTGGATGATGCAAAGGAAGACAGTCCCACTTATATATAAACTATGTTCAAGTAAGGAAAAAATACTTTTTCTAATTTATGTTTTACAAGGACAACAGTTTGCCTGTTTTATTTATGTACTTGCTAACAAGTGGGTCTCTACCAGGGCCATGGAGATGTATTCCTGATTCCTCCAGCTAGTTGATTTGATTTGTAATCAACTATATTTTTAACTTGTTATTTGCTGTTAAAACGAGCTTCAGATAGGTATCATTTCTATTATTGCAAACGTTCTGAATCATGCTAGAGATGCTCTCTAGTTTGGACGTCTTTATCTAAGTGTACGTAAATCAATTTGCTTGTCTATATGATGCAGATTCTCATGTTACTATAATTTAAAGGATATTCTCTTGCGAAGAACTCAAAGGACCTGTTTCAAGGCTTTGGATTTGATGCATATCAAGTCATTGGGCTTATCCTCTTTCAGGTATTATAGTCCCAAAGTCTAGTCATAGAAGCTAGGGTAAATAATATTGCATCACTTTCTAATTTTTGTAAAAATGTTGTTTAACCTTTTTGCTTAGTTCGTTAGCGTCTAGTATTTACATGAAGATCTATGTGATTTAATAGCCTTGTGTTACATATCTATGCATCAGATGTATACTAAATTTTATTTTTGTTTGCCCTGATACTTTTATATATAGGCATTAGAAGATTTTGCGCCTTTTCTGACCTACAATGTCACAAGGGAACCACACCTTAAACTTACCCTGAAGGGCATCCACTAGTATATAAATTTATACATTTTGGAACCTTTTTGTCAACAAAATTTCTCATCAAAAAAATAATCATTTCAATAGTAGCTGGTTATACCCACTTACTTGTGCCGAATGATTGGTTAGTATACACTGGTCGTTCACTGACCCACTTCCTTAAGTTGTAAAGAGTTAATGTATGTATTTAGGATGAAAACCATTCTTGAAATTAGTAGCCGCGCAAGTGCATTATCGATCTTTGTCCCTGAACTCACTGTGGTCTTGTTCTATTATTGTAGGTGCCAACCCAGACTGCTACCAGATTTATATAAGGTCACTCACCAGTCTACCACTCTTCCGTAGAGGAGGTTAGTGTTGGGTCTAATTTGCTTAATTTCTTCATGGATTTAACTGAATCCTAAGCAGTTGTTACTTAATGCATCCTCGCGCACGATTCTGTAATATTGTCCTCCTGTATATTGAGAATATGGACATAGGCCCTAGTTCCCACTATAGCAAATTATATTGTCTTACTGTATTTTATTTTTGACAGTATTGATACATTGCTTTTATGCCCTCATGTAATCATTGAAGTAGTTTCTGATGTAAATCTTTGTTCTAATTCCAGGTAGGGTGGATTCTGTGCAATTTGTGGGGGTTTTGATGCTATCATTTATGCTGCTGTTAGGATGGGTTTCGGTTGGTGGAGTCGATACTCAGTGTTATAGTTGGTGATGTTGCTGCTAGTCTTGGGTATGAAAGCTCATGGTGCTCAAGTTGCATTGAACTTATGTGATACTTTTTAGGTCAAGTTATGTAAGATGTTATGTAGCCGTGTGGAATATTTTAGAAAACAATTGTTGTTAAAATTATAAATGGAATTGATGTTCGCATTGATCTTAGTTTTGGAGATTAAAGATGTGGACCTTGAGATTGGATCAATTTCCATTTACTAATATTAAGTTGACTTAATTTCTGATTCACTATTAGTTCTACCTTCACTTTTGATTTTATATTCAGCTGAATCAATTTTCATTTTTTTTTTTTTATAAATTATGATCCAGTGAAACGACTGTGGTGACCAGTTTGGACATTTGGACTTGTCATAGTAGTCGTAATTTAAAAAATTCAAGGAGTCTCAGGAACAGTCATTTCGAGAAATAAGTCTACAATTCTAGGGCTCCCAGGCACAGTCCTTTTTAGTGTTTTTAAGTGTTTTTCTGGCAGCTGTTTTTTTTGTATTTTCCACTAGTGATGCTATTGTCATCGCAGACCGTCTTAATAGTCTGATTGCGAAAAAGAGTAGCATCATTCTTGAAATTCGCAACTGTAATTTGTAGTTGCCTCTTCAATCTTGAATATTTGTCATTTCGAGAAGAAAGATCCTTTGCGAGATGCTCCTTCTCAGACTCAAGTTCTTCAATTCTTTTGCGAAATCTCTCTTCAGCCTCTGCGAACATATGACAATGAGTCAGCAACTTAATGACAACTTCATAAAAAACAAACAATTAAATAAAGAAAAATGATCAACAACCTTCTTTGTCAGAAATCATATCCCTAATCAAGGCCGTATGCTCAGCATGAAGACTAACGTTAACACCTAAATTATTTCTGGCATCTGTTTATGGGTGAAAACTATTCCTGCCGGATTTGGTAATTTGGGGTGTGTGGATGAGGAATGAATCTAAACCCTAAACAAATGCACTGCGCGGTGAGTGCTTGTGATTCGAGAAATCAATCTGTACACTCTGGCCTAAACCAAGAAATGGCCGTTCCCGGACTTGCTTCGGTCACAAAGTGAAGGAGATGGGGTTGATCTTAGGGAGGGAAGCGAAGAAGGTGTTGAGATTGTGAAGGTGTAGGCTTGTTTATGACTTGTAACAGAAAGGTGAGCAGGCTTACGATTGATGCAAGCAAGCTTTGAGTGTTTGAATACGTTTTGTATTAACATTTGGTTTCTGTCTTGTCTTGACTTGTTCTGTTGTTTTTGGAAATAGGGAGGAGAACCTATTTATACAAGTCATTTGAGCCTTATTCACGTCTCTCGTGGGAAGTGGAGGAAGTGGAGCGATGGAGTAGTGGAGTTGTGTGTCGAAGTTACATGACCAGTCTTGCCCACTTCTCCTGTCATCTCTAACCGTCCATGACTTCCTGACACGTTCTTGTGATGGCGCTTTGCACGCCGCACACTCGTAAACCGCCGACCAATACCCCAGTATGTATCCCCCGGTTTGTGACATGATTGATGTCTCGAGTGTGTGGATCGTGGGACCCACGTAAAGTAGCATGTAATGCTAGACTAAATAACTAAATTATTTAGGAAGTCGATACTTGTGAAGTATCGTGTGTATTCTACGCAGTAACCGCATCAAGTATATTCAACATGTATGAAGCACTGCTGTTTTTAAGGCTTACCGGAGTAAGTCACGAATTTAAGTGTCTTAAAATAGCATCATGTCCAGCCATCTTCGAGTAATAGTTTGGAGGCTATACAGGTAAGCCCTGACTTGACCGATCACTCCATGTGGAAGAGTGGTGGACGGTGATTGTGGTGACGCCTTGCTGGTCTCTTAACTCCTAACCAGGACTGCTTGACCAAGATGGTAGAGTTGGACGGACGAGATGATCTGTGACACTCATCTGCGACCGTTGATGAAGTTTTAGGGCTTTTGAAGAGGTGTGCATGCATCACTCTTCAGCTTGGTCGAAACCAAGCATGGGAGGTGTGTTGGAAAGGACCGACCGGGCATGCGTGTAGACGGCATGCCGGTGTACACGTCCATACCTCACTGTCTCATGATGGTGCGATCTAGGCCACTCAATTTGACCGACAAAGAGGAGCGGTTGAGATCGATTTGCAAATGAAACTGGGTGCCGCAAAAGCCGCGCATCATGCCCACTTCAGGCGCGCGTTTCAAGATGACCAAGCCTGGTCGGTCCAGGCCGATTGATTCGGCGTGTGGGTGGTAGGCTGGTGTTCACGCCTGTACTTCATTGCCTCATAGAAACGTGATCTAAGCTACTCAATTTGTCCGGAGAAGTTGAGTGGTCGAGATCAGTTTACGATTAGGAGGTGCGACCACGCCTGGTTTAGGTGTGCGAATCGAGGTGTACAGCCAAGTTTGGTCTTGGCCGATCGGGTGTGGAGATAGGTGTAGGATCCAAATATCGCAACAACAACACACTTGCGGAATCTTTATTAACAACGTCACGAAACCGTCGCAAAGTGATTTCAGAAATGACATAACAAATGACGATAGCGTAAACATGAAGAAAGTGCGAAGATCTCGCGAAAACTAGAGTGTCTGCGAGATTTAACATTTATACTCTTGCGAGGATGTCGTAATGTAAATCCGAAATTAAGGGAAATATTAGTTGTACATGAGCTGTCATCTACTATGTAATATCCTATATAAAGAGGAGAGCAGGAGAGAGAAAGGGGAACATTTTTGGGAGGAAGAGAGAGAAATTATTTTAGGGAGAGATATTTTTAGAGAGAGAATTTATTTTCTTTATCATCTTCTTCCCCAAATAATTAGATCTAGAGCTCTATCAAATATCCATTAATGGAGGTTGTAAATGAAATACTAATGTAATCTCAATAATCATAGTGAAGAACCATGGATGTAGATCACATTGATCGAACCATGTAAAAAATCTTTGTGTCAATTTATATTTCTAGTACTTATATTTGAAATTTAGATGATTAATAAGATTTAGATCTACAAAATATTATGAGGGGTGTAGTGTGGGATTTCCTGCAACTACATATGCGCTAGAAACAGGGACCTGCTGCTTGTTGGATTAAGAGAGATTCAAAGAAATTACTTACTGTGCATCTAAATCTACAAAGTTCAAGGGCGAAAACGGAAGTTTCACCAAATTTTTATCTCCAAAGAAGAAACATCATCACCATTCGAAATCGGATGTGGAGATGTCCAATGAGGAAACAAAAATTGATAATGTCGATAAGAAATTAAGCATGGGTTCACTATATAAAAACATCCTAGCAAAATGGAATATTTAACTATCGGTCATTATCCAAACTCGTCGTCCAATGAGGAAAAAAATAATTCCGGTGAAGAAATATTCATAGGCGAAGACAAAGCTTCTCATACCGACAGGAGGATAGTGGGAAATATCTAGCATTGGAGCGAATGGCAAAGGGAGATAAAATAAACAAGTGATGACGGGATATCACTTACACAAGAGAAGAAAATCGTGGAGGATTCGTGCGGCTTAAAGGCAAACTCATCCGGCAACAATAACAAAGCGAAGGTTAAAACTTGAAAATCAAAAACCAAACAAAGGAAACTACATCTCAGTTCACCGTAATCATCAATCAAATAGCGAGAATGAAATCCAAGGATTCCAGCTAAGTTAACTTAGCTAGCAGTCCAGCTTCACTTCAGTCATTTCAGTATACAAGACATCAAAAAAGGTCATGAGCCATCAAGAAGGGAGATTATTGCGAAGAGCTCGCTATTACTTCAGCAAATCACAAATAAAGTCGCAAGTACTGGCGAAGTTACGTTATAAAGAAATACGGAAATGTCAAAGTTACACTTTCGTCCACAATTCTGGCAAGTATAAAGAAGGATGTCCAGTTCAAAGAGCCGCGAGCAACGACACCAAAAGGGAGTATTTGAATCTCAAGTTTCAATCACTAATGAACAAACACAATCATCGCAACAAAGAAAGATCATTAGAGAGGTTCCATGAAGCACTATTAAAGATGACAAATAACATCAAGAAAGAAAAAGAGATGAAGAAGATGCGGTAGAATGAAGAAGAGAAGTATAATCACAGTAGAGAAAATTTAGTAGCAGAGATATCTTTACAGTAGCCAGCGAGGTATACCAACCAATTCGCGAATAGCACAAGGGAGCACATGGAATTTTATAGAGTAATTTATAAATGGAGGCACTACTTAGCCAAACCAACAGCATTTCAAAGTGAAACGGCCATAACGATTCAAAGGGAGTTCTCTTTTCTTTTTATTTTTGACTTTCAAATTATTACGGGAAGTAGTAACAATCAGTAGAACTTTTAAAAGAGTTTGATTAAAGGGATTTTCATACCACTGAGTACAATAACAGGATAAAGCAGTTATTAATCGATTAATTATTCCCGGGAGCAATATGAATCTCTACCAGGATAAAGCGATAGCTAACTTCGCTGGTACATCGCTAGCTGATGAAAGGAACGAAGAAGAACCAGGCAAATGATAACCAAAGTTACCAGATTAGAATCTTGTTGTCATGCGTATCAAGATTTTCATCTCTGCATCGGTAAAGACACAAGGAACAAAGAATAAATAATCAAGCCTAGTGAAGATAAGGAACATACATACATAAGTTTGGGAGCAACTATATTGGCAAAGGTTCGCATCCAGTTAATTATAAATGGAAACAACGTACAGATTAGTTCGTGCAAACACAAAGCAATCCAGTTTGCAATGATAGAACAACTCGTGTGACTTCCAAAGACAAAGCTCGCACCATCATTCGTCAGTTGCATCATTGGACATCGTTGCACGTCAACTCAAATAGATGGAATGATCACAAACAAAGAAAGGTGGAGACTAAAGGACGGACGTGAAGAAGAAAGACAAAAAGAAATGAGGGACCGGTTCCTTCATTGGAGAGAAATTAACTTAGCAATAGGAAGACTCAGAATAATCACTAGTTTGTTTGTTTACTTACAGCAAAGAAAGAAACCGGTAGTGATTCCCCATATGCGAAGTAAATAAAAGTTAACCAGCGAAAAAATATGATAAAATAGTCAACACTTAATTCGTCAAAGCTTCGCCAGTAACTAATGAAATTTTCATCCAAGAGAGTTCAACAGAGAAATTTTGGTCTTTAAGAAACCAAACAACGTCCGTATAGCCGCCAGAAATGGAGAACTACCTGTACGAGGAAAAACATTGTGTTTAAGTCAAAGAAATCAACACCAGCTAACAGGTTTGTAACATGAGATATATGCAACTAATCTTTGAAGGATAACAATTCCTGCGAAGTGAATTGTTCCTGAGAAGTTAAGCCAACTTGCGACATCAACTTGCGAAGTTAAGAAAACTTGAGAAGTTAAGAAACTCTGCGAAGTTTACTCTTATCAATAAGAAAAGGTGCAGAAATCATCACGTGAAGTTGAAGGAAGACGTTGAGAAGAAAAGGTTATGCAAAGGAAGAAAAAATCTGCGAAGTTTACTACGGATCAACAGACTTCAACAAAGAGAATGGTGCACATGTTCATGAGAACTCTAGTAGAGACAAACAAAATCCAAAGAACCATCAGCAAAGAAAAGACACAGTAGAAACAACTACTTTGTCATTAAACTCCGAGAATCAATTCTATGACCATCCCAGCAAGGATCTCGCAGAGTGAGATAATACCATGAAATCAATAGAAGAAGTTGCCAAAGGAGAAAGAAAGAATAGAAGGAAAGAGATCCAATAAAACAAAGGAAAATCAAAGGGATGGAGTTATCAATCCAATAAAACCGTTATCCATTACGTCGCAAACAGAATGTATCACAATTGGTGATGAGCAAAGATAACAAGACCAGTATCACGGGTTCGAATACCTAATCAAGTTTAGTTTTTCACAAATCTTTTAAATCCTAAAGGCAAAGAAATGGAATAGAGTCACAGCACTATGTATTTCTTTCGCACACAACGAGTGGCACAGATGGTTAGAGAAGGGGCATGCAAACTAGAGGTCGCGGGTTCGAGTCTTCCCCTTCGCACAGAATTTTTTGCCTTCCAGATGTTTACTTTGCGAACATTTGCTGCACAAACATACACTTCGCAAATGTTTGCTTCACACAAATTTTCTTCACGTGAAGTCATCTTCGCAAGTACACTTGCGAGAACAAGAAAAGAAGAATTTTTCCAAGCCCAGAAAAGAGAAAGCCAAATTTCAATAAATGTTTCGCAGAAGCAAAGAAAAGAGTTGACGATTATTTCGCAAGAGAGGGTTAGAACAGTTGGTATGGTGCGAGAATATGCAAGAGGCAGGTCAAGGGTTCAAATCTCATTTCTCACACTTCTTTTTGCTGCGAGATAACTATATTTTGTGCGACGTTTATACATTTCAAGGATGCTAGCTTCACAAGCAAATCATATACTTCGCAAGAGACAACAACAACAACGAATCACATAAAAGCTAAGTACCACTTTCTTTGAACATTTTACTTTTACATAAAATAAAAGATTTTTGATTTGATTTAAAAAAAAAAAAAAAAAATTTACAAAGATTTCAAGATCTCAAAGATTTCAAAGATTTCAAAATTATAAAGAATTACAAAGATTTCAAAGATTTCTAAATTACAAAGATCTTAAAGATTTCAAAGATTCGAGAAAAATCTCGCAGATTAATTTATATATTTCTCTTGAATATTTACTTTACTTCAAATGATATGATATTATGAGAATGAATGAAAGGAATGACAAAATGAAAGAATAAGTGAAGGAAATGACAAAATGAAGGAATGAATGAAAGGATGAATGAAAGAATGAAGACATGCGATAATTTCGCAGAGATAATGGAAATGCGATAATTTCGCAAAGATAATGAGAAGAGATAATCAAAAATGAATGACTGAATGAATTGACAAAAATGAATGAGTGAGTGAATGGGACGAACCTTTATGGCGTACACCCTAGTTCGCGAATGATATTTCGCAAGAGGCAAATGTAAGACCTAAAGTGCGTCATATAAGGGGGTATCTCTTGACATGGCTCGGGGAAAAGGTTACACCGCTCCCGGAACCCGAGTCATGGAGATTTGGGGCCCATGAAAGCCTATCCGGGAGAGATACCTTGGATTTCCAACTATATATATAAGGTTATACCATGGTTGGACGCCCGAGGGTCTCTTTCAAGGATTCAGTGTATGACCAAGGCGCCGAGGTACACGGTTGAGTCAAGAGTGCGGGGAGCGTTGGAGCTTCTTTACCACTCTTGACAAGTCTTGGCACATGCCGCACTCGGCCCGAAGAAAACTCCACTTAGGGTGCGCCTCTCGTAACCATAAGCCCTATAGGTATAAGGGATAAGAGGTCACGAAAACAACCGCTTCTTGTTAAGACCGGATGGGAGGAGCTAGTCTTGTATGGCCGATGTACGCCTCCTTGAAGGGGCAACCAGGGAGATGATAAGGGCGGCACCCTCCATTAGGGAGCTGATAAGTGTCAAAAGACACAAATGTCATGAGGCTTTATTTTCGCAAGAAAATCTAGGCTTGTCATATTTGTGCGATGATCCTGAAGAGGCAATAATACAAAAGATAAAGATAAGACGAGATCAATGGGTCTTTACATGAAAGTGTAAAGACGTCCTGCGATTTCGTCGCAAGACGGCAATGTCATGGGGCTTTATATTTGCAAGAATATTTAGGCCTGTCATATTGTCGCAATAATGAGGGGTGGCAAAATAAGACCTTTAACTAGGAAGGCGAAATAAGACCACACAAGAAAAATGATAAGGCAAGACCAATGGGTCATTACATGAAAATGTAAAGACGTCCTGCGATCTTGTCGCAATGACAAAATTCAACATAAACATTTTGAATGTAGGTAACCGAGATCTTTCATCGCAAGAAAGATTACATGATAAGCTTGCGAGCTTGAGAAAATGATTAAATGATAAGCTTGCGAACATATACATGATAATGAGACTGAGGCAATGCAAATGCCGCACACTTGATATTATGATCATATTATCATGCGATACTAATAGTGCAGGAATAAGAAAAGATGAAGCACAAGTAAGAACTTGCGAGGAACAATAAATACTCAAAGAGGAATACATATATTAGAGACAAAATCAGAGAAATGACGAATGGAAGCGATTTAAAGCTACATCAATTTTAGAGCGACAATATGAAATTTCGCAGAATTATTAAGAATTTCGCAGAATGTGATTATTTCACAAGATAAGATAAGCAGCCTGAAGAGATTATACTATCGCATGAGCACAAGACATGAGACAGAGGCAAAATAAGAATGCAAAAACAATTCGCTCCATCAACACTTTCTCGCGGATTCTACCCTCATAGATAAAGAACAGAGGCAACTATGGATAACCAAGAAAACATTTTATGTTCTTCATCTTCTCGGCAAGAATCATTTCCAAAATGGACGTTCGCTAATGAACAACAAGAATCCTCATAAAAAATGGAGTAATAATTTCGCATGAATAGAGGCAATACTTATTTCTTGCATTCAAGGATGGATACCTCATATACTTCTTCAAGGATACTTCATACTTCATATACTTCTTCAAGGATACTTCATACTTCATATACTTCTTTAAGGATACTTCATACTTCTTATATTTCAAGGGTTGATACTTCTTATTTACTTCGCAAAGCTTCGGAACTTCGCAAAAGAATAAAGGCAAGTACGTACTTTTGAAGTCCAGTATTCTTTCGCTCGTTCCTTCATCAACAAAGATCAAAGGCTATTACGACAATGGATTTTTTCTTAAAGATTGCTCTTCAAGCAATATTCAAGAAAAAAGAGGCAAGATGTAGGATCCAAATATCGCAACAACAACACACTTGCGGAATCTTTATTAACAACGTCACGAAACCGTCGCAAAGTGATTTCATAAATGACATAACAAATGACGATAGCGTAAACATGAAGAAAGTGCGAAGATCTCGCGAAAACTAGAGTGTCTGCGAGATTTAACATTTATACTCTTGCGAGGATGTCGTAATGTAAATCCGAAATTAAGGGAAATATTAGTTGTACATGAGTTGTCATCTACTATGTAATATCCTATATAAAGAGGAGAGCAGGAGAGAGAAAGGGGAACATTTTTGGGAGGAAGAGAGAGAAATTATTTTAGGGAGAGATATTTTTAGAGGGAGAATTTATTTTCTTTATCATCTTCTTCCCCAAATAATTAGATCTAGAGCTCTATCAAATATCCATTAATGGAGGTTGTAAATGAAATACTAATGTAATCTCAATAATCATAGTGAAGAACCATGGATGTAGATCACATTGATCGAACCATGTAAAAAATCTTTGTGTCAATTTATATTTCTAGTACTTATATTTGAAATTTAGATGATTAATAAGATTTAGATCTATAAAATGTTATGAGGGGTGTAGTGTGGGATTTCCTGCAACTACAATAGGTGGGCCCGCAGTGATCATGTTGATACTTACCGGACCTGCTTAGTCTATTCATGGACCCTTCATCCGAGCAGGAGAAAAGGGACGCTCGTGATCGCGACACAAACCCTAATCAGGTTTTGCCGGCCGTGTGTCATACCCAGTTTGGGACACACGAATTAAGACGACCAACCATAGTTGGTCCTGACCGATCAGTCAGGTATGTAGGCGGGCCCACGCTGTTTGTGTTGATATGTTCTGGACCCTTTGAATCTACATCTACACCCTCCATCTATGCCTGCGAAGATGGATGGTTGAGACTGATTTGCGACACATGTAATGTGCCGTAACCCTAGTTTAGGGTTTCACGTCCATGTTGTTTTGGTCGGACAAACCGGGTAAGCGTTGCTTCCCTCTTGGGGAGGCCGACCATGCGGGCCCGCATTGGGTCGGTGGTGAATACTCCAATACCTGCTTGAGGGTTATGGATTCGATCTGGGCCATCCAATCATGCTGGTGAAGTTGGATGGTTATGATCGTTTCTGAGACTGATATGGTCAGTTCAGGTTCAAACATGCTCAATCGGGCTAATATAACACACCGAGAGTTGTAGCATGTATGGGTATTTCGTACATGTTTTATTATTAATGCTTGGAGATTCGTGTTGCTCACGAGAACAACACTCGCCGTCATGCCGCACCGGTAATGAGTACGGAAATACGAGGCTAGTCATGCATTAATTAATAATGCTCATAAATTCACAAGGTATATGGGATTGTTGCTACATGCTCCAACCTGGATGAATTTTGTGTATTTAATTCACAGAATGCTGGGATTGTTGTCACATGCTCCATTCTAGGTGAATTAGTAAATTTAAGAAGTATTCATCACTTATTAATGGCTTTATCTTTTGCAAGATGTTAGCGCATAATTTTGGCTTTTACAATTTCAGCCCTTAAATGAAAATCCACCATCAACAGCATCATCTAGAACCTTCGCAGCCCAAGCGAATTCATCGTCATTGTTTATGAGAAGAAGGGAGCGAATTTGATTCTCTCTTTCGCTAAGAATAGCATTTTCGCGGATGAATTCATCTCGTTCAATTTGAACTTCAAGAAGAGTTTTTTGGAATTTCGCTAATGCTTGAGCACCTTGACTAGTAATGCGATCTTTGTCATCTATGAGATCACTGATTTTCTTCCTTAAAGTATTAATTTTTTCTTTAGAACTGAGATATAGACATTTAAATTGGTTGTCTAAGCCTAAACTAGATCTATGATCAATTTCTAAGAGGCGAAATCTGGATTGAAGTTCGTTTAGAGGAAGAGACTTAATCTTGTTATTTGAAAAACTATTCAAAGAATTGTTGAGGTGATCAAGTAGGGCATTGTTATCCATAGGATCAGGGAATGAGTGAAGAAGAATGGTTTCATCAGAAAGGTTATAAACGTCTGCGAAAAGGGTAAGTCAGATACGGGAAGATAATGAGAGAACAAAACAAAGGAAAAGAGAAAAGTATCATACCATAAAGTTGTTGGTTGGCACTCTGAAGACTAGAAATTTTATTCTTCTGAGTGGAAGAATCAGCTTCTAATTGCTTGATTTTCTCGCGAAGAGTAGCAACTTCAGTTTCTAATTTTTCATTTCTCTTGCGAAGAACAACAGTTTCAACTTCCAATTCTTCGTTTTTCTTGCGAAATTGAAGATTCTTCTTTTCGAGAATACCGCGCCTTTTCTCAAGATCTGAGGCAACAGCAAAGGAGGCTCTCCCGGACTATAAAGGAAAGCCAAGAAATTATCAAGATATAATTTAAAATTGAAATTATGAAGAAATAAGGAAACAAAGACATACCAAGACACCAAGCGCATTTAGAAAGCTGGGAGTCACTGATCTGGAAACCCCATGAAGAGAATCATCACCCTCTAGTAAAGGAGCATCACAGATACTCGCGAGAGCTTCGCACGTGCTAGAAAGACGATCATCTCAAATTCCTTGCATGGAGTCAGAGAAGATGCTAGATAGTTGCGCCATAGAAGATTCAGTTGGAGGATTCTCCTTTGCGAGAGAAATATCAACATTATCATTATCTTCATCAGAGCTTTCGGTGGATTGAGAATTTGAAGGAGAAGAGGAATGAATCTTTCGTTTCTTAGAAGGTGGGGCAGTAGACTTCTCCCTGCGAAGAGAACCTTTACCTTTACCTTTGGTCTTCGCAACCTTAGGATTTTCTTCTTCTCCAACGATCTCAGCACCAACCTTCGTGCACGAATGAAGATAAGAAACAGAGGCAACAATATTGTTAAAAATAATAAGGAAAAGTATTTCTTACTTCATCCGTGATCGAACGGAGTGCTGCTAGGGTACTCGCCTTAGCATTTCTTTTATAACTCTTCCTCAACTTGATAATCTGAAAATTTCGCAAGATTAGTAGGTATAAAAAAGAGTGAAGATTACAAATTGAACGAAATTTAGGAAGCATACCTCTTTTGCTTTCTCGGGCCAATTAAATACCCAAGGTTGATAATTGGCGAGATTCGCAGGGAGCACATTTGAACCTGAAATATAAGGTCCATTCAAAAGTAGTGGAAAGACGCACCATTTGTCGTCTTTGGAATGACGAGGAACATTGTTCTTGCCAGAATGCCAATCGATATCCTGCATAAGTATTTTGTCGCTGGGAATATTTTCTCTTCTCTTCAAACGTGCACCCCAGCGAGTTCTATCGTTCTTCATATTTATTATTTCATAGTTTTCGAAGAAACTCTCTACCGAATACTTTTCAGCGAATATCTCTAAGTCCTCAAATTTAGGATCTCTGACTTCTTTGGGGTAAAGAGATCCCTTACCAGCACCACGGTTGGCGAACTAAAGCATTAAGCGGATACAATCCCCGCTTAATTGGTAGATGGCTCGCGAGAATTTCGCATGAGCAAGAATTTCATAAAACAAGGGAAGATCAGGGTTGTAGAGAGGAATGGTAAGACCAGCGAGAATCTGACCTAGCGAAATTATGATTTTTTGATCATCACAATGATGATCAAAAACAAATGGCGAGAGAGAATGGATTTAGATTCTTGATTGGGAATAGTGGATAATGTGAAACCTTTCTCTAGCAAATCTTTTTTGAACTTCTTCCAAAAGATTTTCATATCTACGACCAACCTGGAGGCATCTTTCGAGTATGGGAATGAAGAGAAGATTGAAGATCAAAAGAAGTAAAAAGAAGAAGATTTACAGAGAGAAAGCGTAAATTACTGGAGAGATGAAGATGAGAAATTGCAGAGAAAACAAGAAGGAGAGTAAAAAAGAAAAAGAGAGGAGTAAGAAAAATATATATAGATAGAAGGATTCTCAAAAAGGCAAACACATTTAATGCGAAGAGTAGACATGAACGGTTGAGAGAGGACGGTTGAAAAAGACGTGTCAAGAAATGGATGAAAGAAGAGATACGTGTAATAAATTTTGTGTAAAAGTACGGAGTCATGTCAAAACAGATAAGTATGAAAGAATGAACAGTTGCGGCGTTTTGAAAAGATTAAGTTCTCATGACATTCGCTCCTTCGCAGAGAAGACATGAGAAGAGACAAGATGTAGGATCAGAATATCGCATCACCAACACCCTTGCGAAATCCGTAAACAACACTTTGCGAAAATGTCGCAGATGGATAATATAAATGATGCAACGGATGACGACAGCTTGAACACGAGAAAGATGTGAAGACCTAGCGAGATTTAGGAGTGTTGCGAGATTTAATATTTGTACACTTGCGAGAATGTCTCAAGTCAGATCCGAAAATAAAGGACGGCTTAGCTGTCATCCACTATGTAATGTTCTATATAAAGAGCCGAATAGGCTTAAGAGAAGGGGAGATATTTTTCAATTGTTGAGCAAGTTATTAAGAGAGAGAAAGTTTAGAGCGGTCCTTAGTTTATTTTCCTTTCCATCTTGTAACATTTGTGAGTTTAATCAATATAGACTATAATTGTTCATCTTAAAATGACTTGATTGTGTGAATTCTTATGAGGGGTGTAGTGTGGGTTTTCCTGCTACTACAAGCCTATTACCAATTAACTTCGGACTGGACTGTAGTTGAACCCTAATCAATCTCACACTGATCCAAGGTACAGTTACGCTCCTTACGTCTCTGATCCCAGCAGGATACTACGCACTTGATTCCCTTAGCTGATCTCACCCACAACTAAGAGTTGCTATGACCCAAAGTCGAAGACTTGATAGACAAATTTGTCTCACACAGAAAAGTCTATAGGATTGAATAAATCTGTCTCCTACCAAAATACCCAAGAGTTTTTGTTCGTCTTTTGATAAATCAAGGTGAACATGAACCAATCGATAACCCGGACTTATATTCCCGAAGAACAGCCTAGAATTATCAATCACCTCATAATAATCTTAATCGACTAGCGAAAGAAGATATTGTGGAATCACAAACGATGAGACGAAGTTGTTTGTGATTAATTTTCTATCTTGCCTATCGGAGATATAAAATCTCGAGTCAATTATTCCAATTGTACTCAACACGATAGAAACAACAAGATCAAATCACGCAACTACAAGATAATAGTTGGGTCTGGCTTCATAATCCCAATGAAATCTTCATGTCGTTAACCTACAGGGTCTCGAGAAGAAACCTAAGGTTAAAGGAGAATCGACTCTAGTTATGCAAATAGTAACACACAGGAGGTGTGGGGATTAGGTTTCCCAGTTACTAGAGTTCTTCTTTATATAGTTTTCAAATCAGGGTTTGCAATCTAAGTTACCTTGGTAACAAAACATTCAATATTCACCGTTAGATGAAAAACCTGATTCAACCAAGCTAATATCTTTCAAACATTAGATCGAACTTAGCTTGTTACACATAAATGAAATGTACCCTCATTTAGGTTTATGAAACCGTACCTAAACGTGTACACCATGTTGGTTCACAAATAGTTAACCGAGGTTAGCCATATGATTAATCTCATATCAACCTTATTCATCTTAACCATAACTAGTTCAAATGACTCAAATGAAACTAGTTAATGAGTTGTTCAATTGCTATATTCTCATGGATTATACAAGAACACAATTGAAGCAAAATCGGTTTGATTCACTCGAATCAATACATTAACATTATAGCCACGGTTTGCAAAGATTGCATTCCTTATTGATAAATGTTTAGGTTCACGTATAACATTTTAGAAAAGTAACACACTTAAGTATGCGTACAGTATGCGTACTTAAGTAACCGGATTTGAGTTTGTTTTAGTTTTCAAACTCAGCAGAAATTCACGGACGTGAACTTTCCGCTAGTACGCGTACGGGTACGCATACTTTAGGTAACCGGATAAGTTTGGTTTTGGTTTTCAAACTCAGCAGAAATTCACGGACGTGAACTTCCGCCAGTATGCGGGTACGCATACTTACCCAGTCTCCTACAACCTTTTTGTATACACACAAGTATGCATACTTTAGGTTCCCGGTTTTGGACTTATACACTAATGTGCGAACACACTACGCTTATATCCAAAGATGGTTACAAGATTCTAAACTCTTTATTTCAATCATTGAAACATTCTTCTATAATGATAATAGTCGTTTTCACACACTATTAGCATCAAAGCAATTTTCAAGATATTGAAATAATCATTATCGAAACATTCCAAGCCTACATCAAATGATTGTATCACACAAACCATGTAAGATGTTACTCGGAAATTTTCTCATGATATAAGATGAACTTGGTCGAAGCGAAAGCCTACCAACACATATTTCGTGATATACTCAGCTCGAAATCTCAAATGTGTATAGAGAAAACTATATCTTAACACGACTTATGTCTCAATATAGGAGATAGTAGAAATAGACTTTCCAAGTGATAGATGAGTTCAAGTCTCTACATACCTTTTGTCGAAGAAGTTCCACAAGATCCCCTTAGTATTTCTTCGTCTTCAAACGATGAACGCCGTGAAAACTAAGCTCAACTACACAATCTACGTCCTAGTCCGAGACATCTATAAATAGGCTAGAAATCAAGATTTATAGTTTTGATCACTAACATTGAAAAAAATGCTTGAGATAGCAACGCATGCGAGTTCGACCGAGCAGTGCTTGGTAGGCTTGGAAATGTGTCTGTTTTTGCCTACAAATTATAAACCGCAAGTGCACGGCGTCTATCGGTGACGCGGCAAGTACGGGTCGAACCACAGAGACTTGTGGTGTTGTGTGTGATCAAAGGCTTGCTCTAGCTGAATTTCAGGTGGTAATGTGACAATAGGGGGTTTTGTGCCGATACGGCCGAGATGTTATTGTGACAGTGAACTGAAATAGTGAACTTAAGATGTAACTAGTGACAATGGGGATACTAGGGTCTTCAAATCCACCTTTAACTTACATTATGTCTTCAACTCATGAATTTATTCTTGTTTCTATGGCAGATAAGGGAGAGGTGTCAAATCTACCCTATATCTAAGAAGTTTCTCCGACTGATAGCTTAATCACAACTAAAATATCTCTCCATAGCATTAACTGTCTATCTTAAGCACATCTAATCTAAGGATTAATAACAATCTGGTTAAGTTTGGGTTGTAGCATAATCTTCACAAAATATTCTAACTACAGTGCATACAAGGCATACACTGTGAGAGCAAAGTGTTAACATGCTGAGATTAAGTCTATCTCAAAAGTAATTAAGCACTCAAGAACAATACATGAAATATGAAAAACACAGTGATAAGCTAGGGTTTCATCTCAAACCCTAGCACTTTGATTTAGAACATCAAAAACAACAATTAATCTATAATTCAACCTAAATTGTCAGCTCTGGCTAATCCAGCATACCCTCTATCAACCACAGTTCTTCTATTTATACATACACAAACCCCAAACCCTAGTTCTTGATAAAACAGAAATTAAATGAGAAATACTCTCACCCACGTCTCTGAATCCTCTGAATCGTGTTCCCCTCTTGTCAATTCGTCTTCAGAGCTCCATGCTGGGGTTGTTGGTCGAGAACCCTAGTTCTAGTTTTCTCTAAGTTAGCTTCTAGGGTTGGAGAAGCTAAGAGAGAGAAAACCTAGACCTAGAGAGGCGGTGCGGCTGTTGCAGGGAAGGTTGGTGGTGATGGTGTCAGGGTATGGAGTTGGTGGAATCGGCTCTGTCAGGGAGAGGGAAGGAGGTGGCGGGAGAGCAGAGCTCTGCTCTGGGTTTTCTCTGATGGAGACGGGAGAGGAAGAAAGAGAAAGATGGAAGAGAAATGGGTTTTCTCGATAGGGTATAGGTGTTGGGGATTTCGTTGTGAAGCAGGCGCAGCAGAGATCGATGTGCCAGCTGAAGCGAGCGTTGGATGCGGCTGGGAAGATCTGAACGGCTCAGGGAGATTCAAGCTATTTTGGTGTTGAGCGAGATGCATCAAGGGGCGATGAGCAAGAAGGAGCGACCGTAGGATGTAGTAGGACGAGATCTCAACGGCTCGTGGTGGACGGGCTCGGATCCGGGTCACGGGTCTTGGATAGCACAAGCCCATGTCTTAGATGAGTTGCTACTTCTTGGGTTGCAACTGTTGCGCGCGCGGGCTTGGGCTATTTGCTCCATAGACGCTTGTCTCCAATTCTTCTGCTCTTTTGGCTCCTCATATTCTCTGAGCTTTATTTATTACCTAAAAACAAAAAATTAATTAATACAAATATTTATTCTTGAAAACAAGGAAAACACAGAATATGGGATAATATCTGATTTATGAACACAAAAGATGAATTAAATTCCAATAAATAGATGTATAAATATGCAATATTTGGCACTCATCAAATACCCCCAAACCTGAATTTTACTTGTCCTCAAGTGAAACAGATATGAAGAAATCCTAACTATACCACTGTCGCTGGTCTCTCGAATGCATTTAGCGTATGCACTAAGCCTTTAAACCCCTAGGTGTCCCTAGTGGACGAGTTGTAGTCTCGTGAGGGTTTACAAGAGGTGTACCCACAAAACCTTCTCCAACTTCAGAGTGTAAAAGAGTCTCAAGCCTCCAAGAAGCTATGAGGACATAGAGTTTCTGCATGCTAGTAATGTAAGTTAGAACTACCAAAGAACGCATTCTCATCCTTAAGTGCTTTGAGCGAGAAGTAACCATACCATATGAAAGAATTCGGATTCGATTGTGATCATAAGCCTCGACTTCGCCTCACTAATAGGGTTTTATGATAATTGCACTCAAAAAGATCGCTTTTTAGTCTCTCATGTGTGCAGCAGGAATAAAGAGAGAAATCCCGCACACGTTGTAGGTAAGAAGGATAACCTTCCGAAATAAAATCTGAGACTCCACGAAGTGTGGACAAAAAGAATCTTTTCGATGATCTCTAAGGAAGGAAGTCAACCATTAGCAAGGATGGGAGTACTCACTTACCTTCTCACCCGATCGGCAATTAATATCACTCTCTCATAAGAAACCATAGAAACGTCTTCAATCTTCGGTCTTCAAATGTTGATGACGAACTTCTGAACTTCACAAAAACTTGACAAACATTTTTTTTTTTTTTTTTTTAAGTACATGACATGAAAATAACAATAAAACTCAATTTTTCACAAACTTCATTAATTCTCATCTTATTTTCTTTTGTTGTACGTAACCTTGGACTATATCAATTTTTCTTCCAATATTCTGATGTTGCTCCGCTTGCTGACGATGATGTGTTTCTATGAATCTGTTGATTGAGAGGGAGAGAGTGATGCTAACTGCAAATCGGTATTTAGAAGAAGTTTTCATCTTTAAACGTCACCCTCATGATTGACAAAAACTAGCACTCAAGAGATCAAAAGTAGTGCTGAATTGGTGCGAAGTTGGGTAGCTCACCATTCCTACCCGAAATTGACGTACGGTGACACACACTCTAACAAACTTTTCTAGAAAGTTGCAAAAAATTGAAGGTTGGTGCCTCACTTGATGTAAAATGGGTAGTCTCCACTATGGGTGATCACAATTCTACTACCGAATATCTAAACAAAGACCTAATTCGCCCTCCGGTATGGTTAAATCCAACTTTAACGCTCTAATCAACTAAGAAACCCGATTGTGTTCTCCTACTTCTAACTTCGTTATTTCGGTCAGATTCTCTATGTAAACATAGCTAGAAGCATGCTAGTGACTCTAAAATCTCTAAAAGTTGGAGGTTTTTACAAAAAGAGTTTTTTTTTTTTTTTTTTTTTTTTTTAAAATAAAAGATAAAATAAAAGACTAAAAACTCTAAATGCAAATGGAAATGCACCCCCCAAACCTAAATCAAACATTGTCCTCAATGTGTCAACAGATAGGAAAAATTTAAACAGTCACATACCATGAGAACTATGTTGAGTAGAGAAAATGGAAGAGATTACCGGATGTCGGCGGGAGCAAGGTTAGAGCTTCATTCGTTAAGGCTAGAATCCAACATTCTCAGCGGAGATCATACCGGATTAGCACAATATATGCGCAAGAAGACTCAACCGATGCAAGAAAGAAAAATTTAACAAGTCCTACTGGATTATATACAATGAAAATTCACCATACACTAACAATCTAAAGAGTTGAGGATCAACCCAATAGAAAATATATACAAACATCAACAGCCTTACACAAATATAACATGAGAGTGCAAGTAAGACTGCATATGGGAATGAGTTTCCCCCAAACCTAAACTTGTGAACATGTGTGTTTGTGAGCACAAAATCTTGCAATTTTAAAGGTACATCATGCAAAAGGTCTAACTCAAAATGAGTTTTGCTAATAACAGGCAGACATACACATTCCAACTGTGGTTCCCTAAAGGTGTTATACTTTGATGCGAAATAGTCCAAGAGGACTTGGGAAGCACAAAGCTCTAGGCCTAAATTAGGCATTTTTAGAAAAGTTGGTTTTGCAATTTTGTAACAAACTACACCTAGGTTTGGTGGAAGAGTATCAATCTATGCCTCAGGAGAGGGGTTAGGTACATCTAAGTTGTGTTCATTTATAAAATCATTTGCACCATCACACACTTTCCTAAAGTCAGAAGAGGGTAAATCATGTTCACCTGCATAGAACAATTCATCAATCTCCAGGTCATACTCATCATCACCCTCATGCACAACATAACCAGGAGAGATATCATGTTGTAACCTAGGCATGGAATTAGACACATGCATTGAATCATCTGTGTCAATAGACAATTCAGCTATTCCTAGGTCACAAACAGGTGGTAAAGCATGCTCAATTCCACAGGACAATTGCACAGGTTCCACATCAACATCACATGTATGAATATCGAAGAAGCATCATTCATAGGGTTCACGAAAGAGACACTTAATGTCTCGAACCTAAAGATTCTACTACATTTTCAAAATACACATGCTCTTCATATTCATCATCATCATCATAGCAAAAATTCATCTCTCCATTCGAATGGTAGTATTTTTAGTGTACTCATCTACCTCTAGATTAGGTTCATATTCGGTGTTAGTTGCATGAGTAAGACTAGAAACACTATTTTCGAATTATCGGAATAACAGACATCCTATCATTTTGTAACTCAATCAGGTTCCTTTGAAGAATCACAGTGAGTTGTTCTATTGAAGGAGAGTCTTCACTAGTGGGTATGCATTCCTCATATGGATATTCATTGTATGGTTGTGCATGAGGTTCACTAGAGAAGGGAAATTCAGACATGTTGCTATATGGATGGTCATGCATTGCATTCATTTCAAGCCTAGCATTTTGCTCCATGAGTGTTTCCATTATTGATTGCAAACTAGGAGTTGGGGGAGTATAAAATTGTTCATCTCCCCATTGTGGTGAATGATGCATGTGTGTAGGTTGATTATGGTCCCAATGATTGCCAGCATAGTCACTTCTAGAGAATTCGTACATTGGATTATCATGGCTTTCCCTAGACTGTCTAAAATCATGCAAAATATAGCAGTTCTCAGCAGGGTGGTCTAAGATACCACATAAGGTACAAGCATACATTTCATATTGCCTAGGGAAATTAGATTCGACAGAGTTCTCATGTAATTGCCTTTCTAAAGCAGATACTTGAGCTTCTAATTGATCTAAAAGTGATGACTGGCTATGAGAAAAGTATTCATTTTCAACCTGTGGTGGATGATGCATGTGCTCATAATGATTAGGGTATGTGAGGTCGGGGCCCTGAGAAGGCTCATAATATTCCCTAAAATCACTATGGTATGTGGGGTGTTCATACTGTGAGGCATGCCCGTAAGCAAGCTCTCTAATTGATTTGTTTCCATCCCCAGATGCAGACCAAAATCCTGACATGATTTAACAACTCAAATTGAACTCAAAGCCTAGTTTGGTTTATTGGGTTTAGTTTGGTTTATGGGGTTTCATTTGGTTTATGTGGGTTTATTTGGTTTATGTGGGCTTTGGTTTGGTTTAAGAGGGCTTATTTGGTTTTGTTGGGAAAGTACAGCCCAGTGGAACTGTGGGTTTCAGCCCAGCAGTTGGGTAACAGGTTAACAGCCCAGGAGTGTGGGTTTTAGCCCAGATGATGTGGGCTTTGTCTGTGTGTAGAGCCCAGGTGGGTGTAGGCTGAAAGTTTTGTGCACAGCCCAGCTGATGCAGTTTGCACAGCTTGGTCTGGCCAAGCACCGAATAGGTGCACAGATTGTGTGCAATTCAGTTTAAACTCAAAGACAGAGAACAAAGAATTGGGTGTGAAGCACCGAGCAGCCTATGCACGGAGTCCCAAAGTGAGACACACAAAAGAAAAATTACAAAATTTCAAGCATACAGAATGCTTGGGTGCTTGGTGGAGAGTGCACAGAGTTGCAAATGAACACGCATAGGCCCTAGTGCGGCTCACAGCACAGGACAGACGATTAATCAAAAACTCGTACAAAAATCAACATACCAATTCACAAAACCGAGCACACGAAGTGCTTTGAAAGTCTTGGTAGTCTTTGGTCTTCACAACACGGTTTGTAGTGCGGCTCGGTGATGACTAAGTGCACTGGTCAAGTGCACAGAACAGGATTATGTGCAGAGCACAATTTAGCAGATGAAAGGTCAGGTGCAGATGATTATGCTTACTCAAGTTGCTCAACACTTATTCAAATGCTATAGGTCACACACAATTTGCAGAATTTGTTGCACAAATGACAGGTCACAGCAAATAAGCAAAGCTTGGCCTTTACAATATACCACCGGTGTCAACAAGGCCGCTTGTTGTCACTCTTCACAAGTCTATGCTCTAAAATTTTCGGGGTAGATGGAACAAATAATACCAATTCACAATTGCAACAGGGTCGACGGTGTTAATGCTCGGCCACACAAGGTTCAATTGACATCACCGGTAGTCACACGGATGTGGTATTAGCTTTTAGTTGTCCGACTAGAGCTTGTCAAGTGCGGGGCAACAACTAACTAGTACAGGGCAACAACTAACTAGGGATTCACAGGTTATGCTCGGTGGTTCACACAAGCACGTAACACACAATCTTTCCATATTTCAAATTGATCACTTCCTAGCAAGAGATTTTATCATGCATTCAGTGGCGATTGCTTGGGTTGGATAGCTACTTTGTTATGCAAGGGCAAACAGTGTATAAACAATGATACCCAGCTCAATTTCAGTCATGCACAGTTAAAGCAAAAGAGTAGCTAGCAAATACAACTCAAAATGTTATATGGATCAAAGAATGAATGGCTATTTCACATTTGCATATTGGCTAGCATAAGATTAGGGCATTCGAGCTAGCATGTTTGTGATTCACGAGATCATGGAAATTCGAAGTTGTGGCTCGGTGGGTTATGCAACAAAAGTAACTCGGCTAACCGGTTTAGCTAGGATGTCGGCTCAAGCTCAGCGGCTACAGAGGGTCAACTAAGCAAAGAGTATACTCATGGTTCACACAAAGACAAGTTCAACAGGTCGATTGACCCTTTTGGTTTTCAATGGTTATGCTCAGGTATGTTATGCTCAGAGGTGTTGGAGTCAACTGGGGTAGTTGATATCAACTACCCCAGTTGACTTCACTTGGGAACTGAGGTCACAGAGCATACAAGTGTAAAGTTTTCAGGGTGCAGAGCATACATGGCACAGAGCAATACAATGTTCAATTACTCACCTCAAGTCCTCGCGCTTTTCTTGTGTTCCTTGGGTTGGCTCAAGAAGCTCACCAAAGCAAGCACAACAAGCTCAAAAGCAAGCACATCAAAGATAGCAGCTACCTGCTGGCTCAATAAAGAATTTAGTTCCCAGGGATGCACAGGTTAAGGCAAAGATGAAGAATATTCACACAAACCTGAAAATAACTTGGACTGACAGGGGAGGAGAGTGATTTGGACTGACAAGGGAAAAGAATTACAAGTGACACTATGATACAGGGCTGCTTAGTCTCCTTGTAAACTAATGACCAAACTTCAGCTGAGCTACAAAATTATAGGGCCAGTGAATATTGCAGCTAAGTTACAGATGCAGGGCTAGTGAATGTAAGCTAGTGAATGCAAGCTATAGAAGATAAGAGATAATGGGCTAACAAGAGCAAAAGAAAAATAGCAAATAGGAAATCACAAGGTGAAATGGCAAATAGCAAACATGTTAATTTTACAGATGCTCAGCTAAAAATGCACAGCTAACAATGCACAGCTAACAATGATATGATGAAATGTAATTATAACTAAGTTGTACTAATAAAGTAATGATGCATTAACAGATGGAATAACAGGTGCAGAGAACAACTAAATTACATTGCTGAAGATGGAAAACAGTGAAGATGCAAAACGAAAAAGAATAGTTAAGTTACACTAACAAAGATCTAAAAATAACAATGCAATGTGAGTATTTACAGGGAGAAATGGAAATTCAGTAAAGATAAGCCAACAATCGACAGGGCACACGCCAAGTCCCCGGCAACGGCGCCAAAAACTTGGTAGGCCTGGAAATGTGTCTGTTTTTGCCTACAAATTATAAACCGCAAGTGCACGGCGTCTATCGGTGACGCGGAAAGTACGGGTCGAACCACAGAGACTTGTGGTGCTGTGTGTGATCAAAGGCTTGCTCTAGCTGAATTTCAGGTGGTAATGTGACAACAGGGGCTTTGTTGCCGATACGGCTGAGATGTTATTGTGACAGTGAACTGAAATAGTGAACTTAAGATGTAACTAGTGACAATGGGGATACTAGGGTCTTCAAATCCACCTTTAACTTACATTATGTCTTCAACTCATGAATTTATTCTTGTTTCTATGGCAGATAAGGGAGAGGTGTCAAATCTACCCTATATCTAAGAAGTTTCTCCGATGATAGCTTAATCACAACTAAAATATCTCTCCATAGCATTAACTGTCTATCTTAAGCACAGCTAATCTAAGGATTAATAAAAATCTGGTTGAGTTTGGGTTGTAACATAATCTTCACAGAGATATTCTAACTACAGTGCATCAAGGCATACACTGTGAGAGCAAAGTGTTAACATGCTGAGATTAAGTCTATCTCAAAAGTAATTAAGCACTCAAGAACAATACATGAAATATGAAAAACACAGTGATAAGCTAGGGTTTCATCTCAAACCCTAGCACTTTGATTTAGAACATCAAAAACAACAATTAATCTATAATTCAACCTAAATTGCTGCTCTGGCTAATCCAGGCATACCCTCTATCAACCACAGTTCTTCTATTTATACATACACAAACCCCAAACCCTAGTTCTTGATAAAACAGAAATTAAATGAGAAATACTCTCACCCACGTCTCTGAATCCTCTGAATCGTGTTCCCCTCTTGTCAATTCGTCTTCAGAGCTCCATGCTGGGGTTGTTGGTCGAGAACCCTAGTTCTAGTTTTCTCTAAGTTAGCTTCTAGGGTTGGAGAAGCTAAGAGAGAGAAAACCTAGACCTAGAGAGGCGGTGCGGCTGTTGCAGGGAAGGTTGGTGGTGATGGTGTCAGGGTATGAAGTTGGTGGAAGCGGCTCTGTCAGGGAGAGGGAAGGAGGTGGCGGAAGAGCGAGCTATGCTCGGGTTTTCTCTGATGGAGACGGGAGAGGAAGAAAGAGAAAGATGGAAGAGAAATGGGTTTTCTCGATAGGGTATAGGTGTTGGGGATTTCGTTGTGAAGCAGGCGCAGCAGAGATCGATGTGCCAGCTGAAGCGAGCGTTGGATGCGGCTGGGAAGATCTGAACGGCTCAGGGAGATTCAAGCTATTTTGGTGTTGAGCGAGATGCATCAAGGGGCGATGAGCAAGAAGGAGCGACCGTAGGATGTAGTAGGACGAGATCTCAACGGCTCGTGGTGGACGGGCTCGGATCCGGGTCACGGGTCTTGGATAGCACAAGCCCATGTCTTAGATGAGTTGCTACTTGTTGGGTTGCAACTGTTGCGCGCGCGGGCTTGGGCTATTTGCTCCATAGACGCTTGTCTCCAATTCTTCTGCTCTTTTGGCTCCTCATATTCTCTGAGCTTTATTTATTACCTAAAAACACAAAATTAATTAATACAAATATTTATTCTTGAAAACAAGGAAAACACAGAATATGGGATAATATCTGATTTATGAACACAAAAGATGAGTTAAATGCCAATAAATAGATGTATAAATATGCAATATTTGGCACTCATCAGTGCTCTAACAATCTCCCCGGCCCTTTGTCAATTTTAGTGACAAAACTATCAATACATATGGATTACAAAATAGATAAAAATTGTAGCTTCTCATCCAAATGCTTGATCTCCGTGGCATCTTCAACATGACTCAAAATCTTCGTCACTTCCAAGTACTCCATGATCCTAAAGGTTGTAAGTTCAGCATCATAGTTGTTGAAGATCCGTAGCGATAACAATGAGAAAAAAAAATGCTCTTAATCATTGTCATAGTATTATTACACAGCATCAAAGTTCAATTGTATCACAACTTTGACAACAATACTATGGTGATATGTATCACTCCCCCTTAGTCAATACTTCATCTCAACATGAAAACCACTCCCCCTTACATAGTGATCCGTAAACCATATGTATTTGTAGTATCACACTACACATTAATTCTCCCCCTTTTTGTCAATATAAATTGGCAAAGGTATGAAAACTAGTGGGATCCTCATGAAATTTTCACAGAGATACTTCATGACCAAAAGAGAATACCATATCAACTTACTTAGATGCCATCATAAAGCCGAAGCTAAATGCATTCATCAAGGAGTTTATAAAGATACAAGATAACCCCTATAATATTCCACAACCGCACTCCCCACAAAGATTTGGCACTTAAGCACAAGTTCAAAAAGAACTCCCTCCCATAAAATGTGATTCCCGAAAGAACAACAAAGGGGACCTTGCTTTTAACAAGAAAAGAAGGATTTCTTTTGGATAAAACCAAATCACATGAAAACATGAATTTGTATCCAACATATTCAATTAAATTAACCACAAGAGAACCCATGACTAATGCAATCGAAAAATAATAACTAAATTAACCACAATAACGTGATCAATTCAATTGGTCATGCTCGACATAAGAGAACTTACAGAGCAACAACTAAATTAACCACAAGAGAATGATCAATTCAGTTGGTCATGCTCAAACATAAGGAACCTTACGGAGCAACACAATATATGCACAAAGATGTGGATCGGAGATCGACCAATACTGCGGAATAAACAAGGATTCATTATATTTTCTATCACTATTTGCACAATGACATGTAATAGACTTAATCCCCGTAAACAAAAGCTTTATCCTTTCTTTCATCAAAAACACTGACATAAAAGGCTTTAACTTTTGTAATGTCAAAAGTTCATTCTATCTATCAATACTTTCATACCGACATAATAAAGATAACTTTTGAACAAGTATGGGATAGTCACAGGTTCACGGACGTAAACAACATATCCCATAACAATTTGCAATATATAAAATCATAAAGATTAAAATTGCAAAAATCATCTTCCAAATAACTTATAATTTAAATAAATAAATCTAAAAACATTGAAGATGAAAATCGTTGTACATAACTATGTGTACTCACAATAATGGCTATTCCAAACCCTAGTTATTCTTCTAAAAACACAAGAAATAAATTATCTAAAAGAAGATTTACTAGACAAAATCAAAATAAGATTAATAATCCATTAATCATTATCTTCATCATCGGAGACCATAAGAGAGGCTTGAATCTTGTCCATATCATCCTTGATCTTCGGAAACTTGGTAGCAATCACAAGTAATTGTTCTTGAACGCACTTTACCTTGGCACTAATCTTATCAACACCTTTGAGAATCCGATGAAGAATACCCATTGAGGTGGAGTCACATGTGCCGTCAAGTGTGTCATATCTTTTTCACTTGAAAGCATTCTCCCTCATACGTTTGAAAGTACATGGACGAATGAGCTTGGGAGTTCCAATGGAGTTTCCAATTGGAGCAATGGAAAAAGTGCGATAAAATTGCTCAATCAAGCATCGATAGCCTAACTTCTTATTGGGAGAAGTCATTGACAACATTTGATGAATGATAAAACCACAAATTTCAAGACTTTGCGTTCCCATCTTAAGGAAATAGACCAATTCCGCGAACTCACGACTCCAACGAGAATTCTCAATCGTGGAGGGGCAAAGATTAGATATTCCAAGTTTACCAAAAGATGTCAAGGCTAGACAAAGATTATTAGTAGGTAGTTTCCCTTCATTCCAAGAAACACTCTTACCACAAAGACCAATTGAAATTGTTTCATATGATGGTCTCTCATCATTTGGTCTAGGGAGACGAAAATTACCCAAAGGAATTTTGGTAATCTTTGAAATCAACTCTCTATTGACAAGAATTCTTTGTCTATTTATCATGGTCTTGAATTCCATGTTCTCAACATTAACATCATAGATGTTAGCATAGAAAATTCTTGTAAGAGTGTCAAAACCTTCGCCAAGACCATTGAAAATGTTTCCAAGATTAAATTTTTCAAAATATATCAAATCCTCTTTATGCCCACTAGTAAAATCCAACTTCTTTTCTAGAATAAACCTATTGGATGAAATCCTTTCAAAAATCTTTTCACAAGAATCATTGAAAAATCTAATCCTAATGGAATTTTGATCTATAGGTAGGTTCATGCTAGAAGAAGATGAAAATTCCAAAGTTTTTGAAATTCCTTTTGAGACCTTGAAATTCATCATGATATCTAGAAATTGGAAGGGAAAACAAGAGGAAATCACTTACTTGGAATGAACCTTGAACACCCCTTTGTCTTATTTTCTTCCAAGAAATTTAATGGAGGAATTTCATGAACCCTAGAAAGTTCACGTACGCGGACTGATGGGAGGAAGAAGAAGGTACGCGTACTTCTTATTTATATCCCCACTAATGGGCTTGGACCCGTTTATGAACCGCGACCCACAAAAGGAATGTGGAATTTTCTTTGATGTTCGCACATCAAGGTTGTGCATCCCGTGAAAACACAATTTGTGAGAGGAGACGAATGCAGTAGAAAGCTTATTCGAAAATCCAAGAAGGACAAAATAACATACTGTTTGTAGGTGAAAATGGTTTCTGTTGATTTCGGTAATTTTGGGTGTACGGGTGAGAAACAATTTAAACCCTAAACAATGTACTGCAAGGGAGTACTTTAGATTCGAGAGATCAATCTGTACAAGTCCGGCCTAAACCAAGAAATGGCCGTTCCAGACTTGCTTCGGTCACAAAGTGAAGGAGAATGGGTTGGTTTTGGGGAGGGAAGCAAGGAAAGTGATGAGACCAGAATAGTTGATTCTGGAAGAGTAGTTGTGTTACTACGACTTGTATCAGAAAAGTGGGAAGGATAACAAATGGTAAGCTAGCAAGTATTTTCTGAGTGTTCCCGAATGAACTTGTTGTTCGGTGGAAATAGGTAAGACCTATTTATACAAGTCAAAGTGAAACGTACCCTGGTCTCATTAAGGAATGGAAAAATGGGTAAGTAAATGGGAGGAGGTGGTAACCGTATGCATGGAATTTGATGTTCCATAAAATCATTAACGCATGGAATTGATGTTCCATAAAAATATTAACGTATGGAATTGATGTCCCACGAACGTTTCACATTTAACTCCCTGTATTTACTAACCGCCTCACCCTTATGACACTTCCTTATAACGGGCGTAGTGTACGCCGCACGCAGAAACCGCCAAACCAATACCCAAAGAGGATCCCCCAGTTTGTGATATGTGTTGATGTATCGAATATTTTTGTGGAAAACATGTAGCGTATGGTTGTTGCTTGGCAAGTCGAGCTTGGGAGACTTGGTAGCTTGGTGACCTTCGACGGTCGAGATTTTGTATCTTAAGAGGAAAGATAGCCGTTGATCTTTGCACGCTTTCGTTCGTTGGTGGCCGCATAGGGAAGGCCAGCATGGTGGCGCGGCTAGGTTAGCATGCCATTGGCATGGCATGGTGGCACGGCTAGGTTGGCATGCCATTGGCGTGGCATGGAGGCGCGACTAGGTTGGCATGGCATGGCGTGGCCAAGCTTTGGTTTTTGGGCCAAAGGTTACCATGCGTCGTCTGGTAACCTTGGAGGGCTAGGATTTGCTCCTGGGATTGAAGGGGGACCGTCGATTGTCGCACACCTTCGTTTTGGTAGCCGTGTAGGGGAGGCCAGTATGGTGGCGCGGATAGGTGCGTTTGGCATGTGGGGCCAAGGGTTTGGTAAGTCGTTGGCACATGGGGCGGCTAGCATGGCTAGGTGCGGTTTGGCTTGGCATGTGGGGCCAAGGGTTTGGCAAGCCGTTGGCACATGGTGCGGCTAACATGTCTAGGTGCGGTTTGGCTTGGCATGTGGGGCCAAGGGTTTGGCAAGCCGTTGGCACATGGTGCGACTAACATGGCTAGGTGCGGTTTGGCTTGGAATGTGGGGCCAAGGGTTTGCCATGGGCGCATGGCGTGGCTAGCTTGGCTAGGTGCGGTTTGGCTTGGCATGTGGGGCCAAGGGCTTGCCATGGGCTCATGGCGTGGCTAGCTTGGTTAGGTGCGGTTTGGCTTGGAATGTGGGGCCAAGGGTTTGCCATGGGCGCATGGCGTGGCTAACATGGCTAGGTGCGGTTTTGCTTGGCATGTGGGGCCAAGGGTTTTCCATGGGCGCATGGCGTGGCTAACTTGGCTAGGTGCGGTTTGGCTTGGCATGTGGGGCCAAGGGCTTGCCATGGGCGCATGGCGTGGCTAGCTTGGCTAGGTGCGGTTTGGCTTGGCATGTGGGGCCAAGGGTTTGTCATGGGCGCATGGCGTGGCTAGCTTGGCTAGGTGCGGTTTGGATTGGCGTGTGGGGCCAAGGTTTGTCCATGGGCGCATGGCGTGGCTAGCTTGGCTAGGTACGGTTTGGCTTGGCATGTGGGGCCAAGGTTTGGCGTGACCAAGCTAGGTTCGTGACCAAGCTAGGGCTTTGGGCCAAAGGTCATTTGGTAACCTCGAACGGCTAGGATTTGCTCCTGGGATTGAAGGGCGACCGTTGATTGTCGCACGCCTTCGTTTTGGTAGCCGCGTAGGGAAGGCCAGCAAGGTGGCGCGGCTAGGTTGGCATGGGGCCATGGAAAGGTGTGTTTGGCATGGCGCGGTAGGTGTGGATGGCATGGTTCGCCATTGGCACAGGGGTGCGGCTAGCATGGTTGGCATGCCTTGGCGCAGTAGGTGTGGCTGGCATGGTTTGCCATTGGCACAGGGGTGCGGCTAGCATGGTTGGCATGCCTTGGCGCGGTAGGTGTGGCTGGCATGGTTTGCCATTGGCACAGGGGTGTGAGAATTAGGGTTTTGGCCTGTTGAAACCCTAATTAGCATTAAAAAAAAGGTACCCTGGTAATTTTCTTGCAGACAAATTAAAGTGTTCAATAAATGTGCTTGGTTTGGACATTATTACTCAAGTTCTGTGACGTCACTGTCTGACTAGGGTTTTAATCTAAAAACCACCATCAACATTAAGTCCCCTACTTAGCTCGGAACAATTGCCTTGTTGCGAGGTAAGCATATGATGGTGACAGACAAGGATGGAATCAAGACGTAAATCATTGCAAAGATGGTCAGGAAAATCCGACTAACCTTTTTGAGAGGTAAAGAGAGGTTTTGCTTCCCGTGTTTGCGGCCCTGCATAAGTTGTACTGGGGATGCAGACCGTGGAGTGGTGAGACGAAAGTTGCTGGCTTGGTCTGGCCGTACATCACCGAGGCAAAGCGGGCGCAGTCTTGAAAGGCAAAGCATAGCGGATGGCTTGGCGCGTGGGGCCAAGAGGTGTCGTGGTCTTAGGAAGGCAAGCATGGTGGATGGCTTGACACGGTTACTATTTGTGGAGAGTTCATGATCCCGCATTCGGCGGCCTTGCATAGATCTTATTTATGTAGACCGTGAAGCGGTGAGGTGAGAGGCGTGACTTAATTTGGCTTCTCATCATCTTGGCTGGGTTAGGGGACATCATAATGTTGTCTCGACGAGTTGTTGGTATCGGCGTGGCAAGCCATGGCATGGACAGCCTGGCATGATAGGGCCTGTGGCAATGGAGTGGATGGCTTGGCATGGTACGGCCATGGCAAGGCGCGGTTTGCTTGGTGATTTGTCTTCAAGGCGTGTACGGACGGTGGTGGGACCAAGACGTGGCGCGGTTAGCTTGGTAATTTGCCTTCAAGGGCCCAGCTGCCTCTTTTCCTTACTTGGCTCAAACAGGAAATTCTTTTCTCTTCAAAAACCCGAGAGTGTTATGCCCACAAAAGAGGCGTTACTCCTTCTGCTTAGGTTACGTTGCCAGTTTTTCTTCCGAATCTCAGTGCTGGCGGCGGGAAAGCAAAACACGAGCTAGCGTGTCTCAAACACGTTCTTCCACGTTTTCCCACCAAACCCTGATTATTTTGCACAGCCAGGCATGAGGCTTTCCCTTATATTGACTGGTGGGATGAGGTTTAATTAGGATCGGATATCATGCCTTAACTCACGGCTAGTATAAAAACTTTCCTTTTAGGGACTGCGTCGTTCTGCTGAACATAATAGATGATCTTGAATTCTCCATTCGTATAGTTCGTCCTGAAAATCGTGCTCGTTCTCTTCACAGGTATCATCTCGTGTTTTTCTCCCGGTTTCCATTTTATCTTCTTGTTGGTATAGGTACGGTGAAAACTTGCTCATTTTCTCTGTTTTTGTATAATGGGATCTTCCAGAGGCAGTCGTACCTCTAATTCTTTGGAGAAAAACCTTGGACTTCCCGAAAACCAGTTTTCTTCTCATGATGAGGCATTAGGTAGAATCGAATCTCTGTTCCATGAAGTCATGGAATTATCCAGGACCTTCCTTCTATCTATCTTGGTGAAGTGCGGGCGCGTGTTCGGACTTTCTTGGGCTCGGTGAACATGGAGGAGGAATGGGAAGGTGATGAAGAGTCCTGGCGCGTTGAGAGACTTCAGTGCAGCAAAACTTCTTCTCGGTCCAGGGAGGATCGGACCACTTTCGGGTTGAAACGACGGAAAACTGAGTATGTGGGACCTTTAGAGGAAAGCCAACGTAACTTATTCGTTCACGACGGCGTCATAATTCTTGATTATGATACGGATGAATCAAGAAATCCTCCTCGAAAGGTTGCTGAGAAAACCTTTGAGGAAAACGCTGTGTTTGGTGGGACCGAAGCGGCCTTTGGAGTTGACGCCGGAAATGTTGTTGGCGACATTAGGGGGGTCGTGATGGCATATGCTGGACCAGTTGTTGAAGCGGATGCTGGGAAAGAGATGGGTGCTGTTGCTGCTGAGGTTTCTTCAAGATGGGATGTTGAGGTTGTTACTGTTGATGCCGTCGAATGGAATCTTTGCTTCCCGAGAGATTGTTGGGGAAAGTCCTTGAAAATAGCCCTGACCGATGCGACTCGTGTTCCATCTTTCGACGACTAGCTTCTCCCTTTTATCGTTTCTGTTTGTTGCTTAGTCGTCCTGATGTTTTTGTAGACTCATCTATACCTTCTTTGTATTCGTGGAGAAGTTAGGGTTCCGCCAATTAACGTTCCGCTTGTGTTTTTTGAATAATTGAATAAGGTATTTTTGACATGGTTTCGGCTTTTCTGGTCGTGATTTGATGGTTGATCATGTCTTCTGAGCTTCGATAGTGAAGGGATCCCGTGTAGATTCCCAGTCCCCAAGTATGGTTTACATGTTTCCATCTTTGTAGTGATTACTGCTGTGGTGAAGCTCTGGCTGGTATCAAAAAATGAGCGGCAACATTTCTTGGTAGTAGATGTAATCAGCACAGACTACTTTGTCGTGGTAACAAAGTAGGTTGGCTGGAATTGTATGGGATTCCGTGGAAATAGAAGGATTGGCTAAATGCGTAAGCGAGCAAACTTTTCATGATCACGAGTTTTGGCGAGATGGATCAACAGGTGCTCATGACTACAAAGATTGGCTGGCTGTGATCATGATCCTTGACATGAGGAGCGTGGTGGTACGACCCTTTGTAGGAATAAACGGCGTTGAAGCAGCTTCGGCTCTTGGAGAGGATGTTGAAACTTAGGAAGCCAAATGCTGAAGTTTCGTCTTCGGATCCTAGAGCAGCTTATGGAGAGAACGCTGAAGTGGAGCGGCTGCTGGAGCGAACGTTGAAGCGAAGCAGCCGTCGGGGTGAACGTTGAAGCGGAGCGGCTGCGTTAATCAGTGTGCTGTCAAAATGGACACCCTTCAATCGAACAATGGTTAGGGATCCCCAGTTCCTTCTATCAATCGTGCTTTCCAGGAGAGGTTGGGGTTTGGGAACGGCTTCCCTGGTTGGAAACAACTGCTTCCCTGATGCAGTGTGGTTGAGGGCTGCAAATATTCTTTCACGTTGCGCCTTGGGGAAATATAGAATCTCACGTATGTCTCATCATAAACTGCACGATTTTGTGGGAGAAGTCCCCAGAAATCATGCATCTCCTGACAGAAAGAGAGTCTCTGTGAACTTAGGGGGTTGTTGATTTTATTTGCCTCGATTTTGGAGAAGCCATTCCTGATCTTTACGCGTTATGAAATTGGATTGCTGATTCCCTTGTACTGGGCGTTCAGAAACAACGCTGGAAGAATGTAAGCTGCTAGTGCTGGGAAGATGCAAGTTGTTAGCGATGGGAGGATGCAAGCTGCTGGTGCTGGGAAGATGCAAGTTGTTAGCGCTGGATCGGCTTGGAACGGGTGATGGCTTGGCACGGCGTTGTCTTGGCGTGGCGCGGACTGTTGGCTTGGCACGACGCTGGATTGGCGTGGTGCGGTAGCGATAAAGTGGTCAAGCATATTCCATGTCTGTACTCCAGCGTTTCTCTTCCAATTTGTTTTCTTGTGTTGGTGCATACCCTAGCCATAGGTATGCCTTCCATAAATATGTAGAAATATTGTTCTTCCGAACTTGTGTAAACCTTAGCCGTTGGTATGTCATTCATAAACTTGTAGAAGTACTTGTTCTTCTCTTCCAATATCACCGTAGTAGTGTCGGCTACCTCATGAATAGTGACTGGTAATCGTTATTACGCAAAGTAGGTACGTACGGGTAGGTGACGGATTCCACGAAGAACTGGGAATTATGGTTTCTCTGAGATCCAAAAGTTACATGCCGAGGTGACCGAAGGTCCTTCTACGGACGTGGTCAAACAACAAGAAGGAAAGGTCGAAAGGTTGTCCAAAAAGTTGGAGCTGAGATAGGCGGTCCTCCAAATGACGAAGGACGCCTTCTTCGAGAAGAGTAAAACACTGTTGAATGGCTTCCTTTGAATGTACTTCTGTTTTTTTTTTTTTTTTTGAAAGGCAAATAAAACACCTGGCTTATGGTTTTGATTTTCTGGATTTTTGGGTTGATAGACAAGTGTTACCTATGAGGGTTTCGGATTATTATTCTGGATGAACTGTTTTAGGATGATGTCGTTTTTGGTTATGATTGTAAGTAACACAAACATCCCAAGGAAGATATGGAAACATGAACGTTGCGTGTTGGTAGATGACATGGGATGAAACATAACATGGCTATCGGTTTTATCATTCCCGTGAAAACTTGAAATAGTAAACCAATGTATTTTGTATAGGTAAGACTTACTCGGTTTTTTGTATCTGCTAACAAAAAACGAGTCAGGTGCAAGCCCGACTTTCGTGGGAAACACCGCCGATTGTGGAAAGTCCCCGGTCGTCACTGAGTCACTTGATAAGGGTCGTTGGTACCTGAGCGGATCGTTTTATTTTAACCTCTGGGAAGTCCCCAGTCGTCCCTTGCCGTGTCAGGACTAGTTATCGGGTCGTCTGGTAACTGAGTAATCGACCCCTGAGCGGATCGCCTGCTTCTGCCGTCTTGATGTCTGGGTCGAAGCATGAGGTCGATGGTCGAAAATTAACATTGTAACCGAAAGATAAATCTCCCACTGTGGTCGCCAATTGTTTGTAGGTGAAAATGGTTTCTGCTGATTTCGGTAATTTTGGGTGTACGGGTGAGAAACAATTTAAACCCTAAACAATGTACTGCAAAGGAGTACTTTAGATTCGAGAGATCAATCTGTACAAGTCCGGCCTAAACCAAGAAATGGCCGTTCCAGACTTGCTTCGGTCACAAAGTGAAGGAGAATGGGTTGGTTTTGGGGAGGGAAGCAAGGAAAGTGATGAGACCAGAATAGTTGATTCTGGAAGAGTAGTTATGTTACTACGACTTGTATCGGAAAAGTGGGAAGGCTAACAAATGGTAAGCTAGCAAGTATTTTCTGAGTGTTGTGTATTCCCGAATGAACTTGTTGTTCGGTGGAAATAGGTAAGACCTATTTATACAAGTCGAAGTGAAACGTACCCTGGTCTCATTAAGTAATGGAAAAATGGGTAAGTAAATGGGAGGAGGTGGTAACCGTATGCATGGAATTTGATGTTCCATAAAATCGTTAACGCATGGAATTGATGTTCCATAAAAATATTAACGTATGGAATTGATGTCCCACGAACGTTTCACTTTTAACTCCTTGTATTTACTAACCGCCTCACCCTTATGACACTTCCTTATGACGGGCGTAGTGTACGCCGCACGTTGTAAACCGCCAAACCAATACCCAAAGAGGATCCCCTAGTTTGTGATGTGTGTTGATGTCTCGAATGTTTTTGTGGAAACCATGTAGCGTATGGTTGTTGCCTGGCAGGTCGAGCTTGGGAGACTTGGTAGCTTGGTGACCTTCGACGGTCGAGATTTTGTATCTTAAGAGGAAAGGTAGCCGTTGATCTTTGCACGCTTTCGTTCGTTGGTGGCCGCATAGGGAAGGCCAGCATGGTGGCGCGGCTAGGTTAGCATGCCATTAGCATGGCATGGTGGCGCGGCTAGGTTGGCATGCCATTGGTGTGGCATGGAGGCGCGGCTAGGTTGGCATGGCATGGCGTGGCCAAGCTTAGGTTTTCGGGCCAAAGGTTACCATGCGTCGTCTGGTAACCTTGGAGGGCTAGGATTTGCACCTGGGATTGAAGGGGGACCGTCGATTGTCGCACGCCTTCATTTTGGTAGCCGTGTAGGGAAGGCCAGTATGGTGGCGCGGCTAGGTGCGTTTGGCATGTGGGGCCAAGGGTTTGGTAAGCCGTTGGCACATGGGGCGGCTAGCATGGCTAGGTGCGGTTTGGCTTGGCATGTGGGGCCAAGGGTTTGGCAAGCCGTTGGCACATGGTGCGGCTAACATGGCTAGGTGCGGTTTGGCTTGGCATGTGGGGCCAAGGGTTTGGCAAGCCGTTGGCACATGGTGCGGCTAACATGGCTAGGTACGGTTTGGCTTGGCATGTGGGGCCAAGGGTTTGCCATGGGCGCATGGCGTGGCTAGCTTGGCTAGGTGCGGTTTGGCTTGGCATGTGGGGCCAAGGGCTTGCCATGGGCGCATGGCGTGGCTAGCTTGGCTAGGTGCGGTTTGGCTTGGTGGGGCCAAGGGTTTGCCATGGGCGCATGGCGTGGCTAACATGGCTAGGTGCGGTTTGGCTTGGCATGTGGGTCCAAGGGTTTGCCATGGGCGCATGGCGTGTCTATCTTGGCTAGGTGCGGTTTGGCTTGGCATATGGGCCCAAGGGCTTGCCATGGGCGCATGGCGTGGCTAGCTTGGCTAGGTGCGGTTTGGCTTGGCATGTGGGGCCAAGGGTTTGCCATGGGCGCATGGCGTGGCTAGCTTGGCTGAGTGCGGGTTGGTTTGGCGTGTGGGGCCAAGGTTTGGCCATGGGCGCATGGTGTGGCTAGCTTGGCTAGGTGCGGTTTGGCTTGGCATGTGGGGACAAGGTTTGGCGTGACCAAGCTAGGTTCGTGACCAAGCTAGGGCTTTGGGCCAAAGGTCGTTTGGTAACCTCGGACGGCTAGGATTTGCTCATGGGATTGAAGGGCGACCGTTGATTGTCGCACGCCTTCATTTTGGTAGCCGCGTAGGGAAGGCCAGCAAGGTGGCGCGGCTAGGTTGGAATGGGGCCATGGCAAGGTGCGTTTGGCATGGCGCGGTAGGTGTGGCTGGCATGGTTTGCCATTGGCACAGGGGTGCGGCTAGCATGGTTGGCATGCCTTGGCGCGATAGGTGTGGCTGGCATGGTTTGCCATTGGCACAGGGGTGCGGCTAGCATGGTTGGCATGCCTTGGCGCGGTAGGTGTGGCTGGCATGGTTTGCCATTGGCACAGGGGTGTGAGAATTAGGGTTTTGGCCTGTCGAAACCCTAATTAGCATTAAAAAAAGGTACCCTGGTAATTTTCTTGCAGACAAATTAAAGGGTTCAATAAATGTGCTTGGTTTGGACATAATTACTCAAGTTCTGTGATGTCACTGTCTGACTAGGGTTTTACGATTCTACCCCTAAGCTAAAAACCACCATCAACACATACGTTAACCCAACTGTACACAAATCAAACCATTTCCTGCCCCATCTCAAGATATATATACAAATGGGGTAGAGCCAGACTTGTTACCAAGAGGCACAATGTGCAGAGAGACTTTCATGCACTATTCCTGGTTGATATTTGTGAGCAGTGCCAGTGATATAATCATAGTAATGATGAGAATCATGGTTACTAGAGCTTTCTAACTTCTTTTTCATTTGACCAGAAAGGAGATTTTTCCGATAACTCGAAACTGTGTCAACAACATGAGAACCCGTTTTATTGAATTTACTTGTGTTGACAGCAAGTTTAGTTCGTACACCATGATTGCATGGTATTACATGTACTGAACATTTATCGGACCAATTCTTAGACTTAACAGAATTAAGTTTTTCTAAGAATCTAAAAACGCTTTCAAAAGCTCTAAATAGATCTTTGTCAATTGATCCATCACGATAGTAATCCTCAAAAAAGATTAAGAGTTAATCTAGTGAGATTCCATATCTTTGAGCGTAAAGAACGTTTTATCAATCTTCCTTTCTTTTTAATTTTTCCTTTAGATTGTTTCTCACTATCTAAGTTTTCCACAATCTTAGATGAATAGAGATTATCATGAGACACCAGAGGTTCTGTCCGTAATAATCTTTGAACAATCTTTAAGGAGTTCCGGCGTGCGTTACCGATGCCAAGAGCAAGTTTTTCAAAGAAATTTCCCATAGGGAATTTTTTTAAGGATCACTCAAACACAAACTTATTAGGTTTATAGTGTTTTCCTGCTCTGATACCAATTGAAAATGCGGGGGTCTAACAACCACACCCAATAATTCGTTTGGCAATCTGAGAGGACTTACCCCAATACACTTTCTAGAGAATCAACTAGACAGTCTGACTCAATCTAGAAAAAAGTGAATCAAAGAGTTTAATATATCTAACTCTTAATTCAATCCGCAATTAGCAAATAGAAATATGCGAGCCCGATTGAATATAAGAGGAGTAACTTGAACGGCACCAAAGACCAATGTTCAAGTGTCAATCAATGTAAATCAACAACCAAAGGTTGGATATTCTAATTGATTGATCTTAACGCACAACCTGTGATATTTCAATTATATAACAAAATATAATGCGGAAAAGAAATAACACAGACACTAGAATTTTGTTAACGAGGAAATCGCAAATGCAGAAAACCCCGGGACCTAGTCCAGATTGAACACCACACTGTATTAAGCCGCTACAGATACTATCCTACTACCAATTAACTTCGGAATGGACTGTAGTTGAACCCTAATCAATCTCACACTGATTCAAGGTACAGTTGCACTCCTTACGTCTCTGATCCCAGCAGGATACTACGCACTTGATTCCTTTAGCTGATCTCACCCACAACTAAGAGTTGCTACGAACCAAAGTCGAAGACTTGATAGACAAATCTGTCTCACACAGAAAAGTCTATAGGATTGAATAAATTTGTCTCCCACAGAAATACCCAAGAGTTTTTGTTCCGTTTTTTGATAAATCAAGGTGAACAGGAACCAATCGATAACCCGGACTTATATTCCTGAAGAACAGCCTAGAATTATCAATCACCTCACAATAATCTTAATCAACTAGCGAAAGAAGATATTATGGAATCACAAACGATGATACGAAGTTGTTTGTGATTACTTTTCTATCTTGCCTATCGGAGATATAAAATCTCGAGTCAATTATTCCAATTGTAATCAACACGATAGAAACATCAAGATCAGATCACGCAACTACAAGATAATAGTTGGGTCTGGCTTCACAATCCCAATGAAATCTTCAAGTCGTTAACCTACGGGGTCTCGAGAAGAAACCTAAGGTTAAAGGAGAATCGAATCTAGTTATGCAACTAGTAACACACAGGAGGTGTGGGGATTAGGTTTCCCAGTTACTAGAGTTCTCCTTTATATATTTTTCAAATCAGGGTTTGCAATCTAAGTTACCTTGGTAACAAAGCATTTAATATTCACTGTTAGATGAAAAACCTGATTCAACCAAGCTAATATCTTTCAACCGTTAGATCGAACTTAGCTTGTTACTGTCATGACCCTATGGGGGGCGTCCAGAGTGGTTAAGGGTATCGTTAGTAGTCTTAGAGTGTCATGTGGATGGACTCGTGTTAGGCACGATGATAGTATGTCGTCCAACTTATATATGGACTTATTGTATGCCTTTGAGAATTAGCTAATGAATAATGTAAACCTTATCTTCTCCCCTAAGTTCTTCTGTTACTTGTTCATCTATCAATGTCTTCTTCTCAACCCTCTAATTCGTCTAATTCTTACTCTAAACCTCTAATTCCCCCCTCTCTTCCGCAATTCATCTCTATCCTTAGAGACCCTCACTATCACTGATGATCCAATTGTAGTGAAGTCCACTACAAGTGGTATCAGAGCAGTCGATTCTGCGGCTGAAAACATGAAAACCCTAATAGAAATTGAAGAACTATCTATCAGAGTTGAATTATTAGAACTGGCTTTAACTGAGATATCTAGAGTGTTGGGTGATTGTAACAGTAAACCATCTCCGGAGTTTTTAGCCGGATGAAAGGAATTTTTAGCAACAGAAACAAGAAATCTTTTACTACAGGAGTATGAGATATATGTGGGAGAATCGGTTGACGAAGATTGGAAATCTAGTTCAATAGAAAGCTTCGAATTAGTTGGATCAGTGATGAAGAAAGCGACGCTGATTGAGAAAGTAATCGATGAAAAACTTGAAGGAACTCTAATTGATTCGGGTTCAGAAGGAAATTTCTTTCAAAAATCTTCAACTCCTAGTGTAACAGATGAAGGTAAATACAAATATAAACCTGAAATTCATTTCTCCAATGTTTTTGAAGCTAGTTCTGCAGTTGAAATTCGTAAATCTGAGAGAAATGATTCTCAAGTGGTCAATTTAATTTCTCTTCGATTCGACTTAGAAGAGAAGATGGAAACATGTTTTTTAGATTATCAAGAGGGTAAAACCTTTTCTACTTGGCCAGAATTGATTAATGATGTTTGTCTTCAGTTTGAGAAAGCTCAATATGTGATGAATTTTAACAGAACAGTTCCATTATCAACTGCGGAGATGTGTTATGATAAGTTTAAAGGCCAAGGGTTCTTGATTGTTACCAACAACAAGGTACTTATGAAGAAGACTCTTACTCATCATATTCTGTTTGGGTTAAGTGGGAACATACACAACACCATTCATTTAGCTAAGCTCCAGGGAAGTAAAGGAGTTGTAGATTATGAAGTGAGGAATTGCAACACAGGAAATCAAAAATTCTGTGTTAAAATTCTGGATCCTATTACTGATACTAACTCGGCTCAATTATTTTTGCACACAATCAGAATTGCCAACGTATATCTCTTCATTTACATATCTCTGAATACTTTTATGAGTGCTATCTCACTTGACAATTATACTCGACTGGTATTTGATTGGGGAAGAGAATTTAAAGTGTTCAAGAGGTGTTATTATTATGTGAGCATTATTTCAAAATTCGTTGTGGGTATAACTGCTTCTGTTGTGCTAGTTCTTAATCGATTGATGTTATTGCTTAAAACCTATATAAATTTTGTTTATCGGGTGATTATAAAACTGGGGTATGGATTAGAATTGTTGTTTGAGACGTGGAATTCATTTTCGTTGGTTAAAAGTGACGACATTCTTGATGCTTGCAAATTGTTTGAGAAAATATGGCAGCATGTTACCATATCGTGGAGTTCTCATTCGACAGGTTTTGATACTTCCTATTTGATCTTAATTCATATTTCCCATAAGTACACTAGAATGACGGATTTAGGGTTGGATCTTATGTGTACAAGTAATGAAGATTGTTCCTATGATATCATGGTTTTTACTGGAAGGGTATTTGATAGAGGAAGGTTGGTAGATTTTATTCAGAGGAGTACCAAATTCTGCCTAGACTCTCTTTCTCCCCGTATGTTTGTTCTTAATGGGTTAAAGTTGATAGTTAGATACAGTGGGAATGTATTCCCGATTGTTACAAGTGATGGCAGTCTAGAGGTTTGTGAGTTTCTTAATGAAATGGCGCAGCAAGTTGATATTCTATGGTGTAGTTTGATACTACAAGTGACAAGGAAAAAACGAATTTCGCAGTGCACCAGAATTACAAGATTTTGGAATATGAGAAATGTTAGTGGTTATCTGTTGACTTTCATGGAGATACTTGGAGTTCATCGCCTTATTGGATTTGGGTGTGTTAGTCCTGGATGGAGTTGTGGTTGGAATAAAAATCACTTGTTGCTTCAACTTCAGAATAGTATATGTGTGCAGTGCAAAGAAGTCCTTATTTTGTAGCATAGACTTGAGACCAGTGAGGTGTTTATGACATCTTTGTTGCCAGTTAAAGAAGGTTTTCCCACACTCTTGAGATATTTAATGTGGTGTTTTGGCTGGAATGAATTGGCTGCAAGGGTTATGGAAACGATGGAACTGTTCGTGAAGGCAATCACTGGTAGAATTATTGAGCAAGCTGAATCAGCAAGGGTTCGAGATGGACAGGGTGCAAATATTATATCTTATATCTCTACAATTGATAGAAGAATTCCTCTGAGAGCTGAAATTGCAGCTTATATGGTTTCGTATACTTCGGGATGTTTCAGTTCCAATATAACATCCAATGTTAATCAACAAGCTGTAGAAGAGTGGGTTATTGCGACACCGATCTCAATTGGTGGTGGAATTTATTCCTATTACCATGGTACTTTGTCGATTATTGTAGGTGAAGGAACGGGGTACGAATTGTTCACTCAAATATGCATAGAAGTGGTTGGTAACGAAAGCTGGAGTATTATAAGTTTTACAAGTGCATTCACGACAGGTTATCTTTTCCCTTGGCCTTTCTGTGTGTTTAGTGGTGTTGCATACTACAAGGATAAGTTTGAGAAGATTCCTATAGCAGTGGTAACGCAACATATGAGCATATTTAGAGCACATGATACTTTCTCACCGTATGAAAAGACAATGACAGAAAGAATAATCGAGCTAGGTAACTCATTGATTGCTAGAATTATCAATCAATCATTATTGTATGGGAGAAGTAAGTGTATTGACCAGAAGTTAGAAGTGGGTAGCTGGAGGGTGCATAAGCTACAACTATGTTTACACCTTTTAGCTTACAACCACCTCTACAAGCTACTGAAGATCACCAGCAGCATACCAGTACAAGGGAGTGAAGTTCATTATTGGGGGTTAGAATTCTTAAACTTCGTTTGTGTCACCAGGATCATCATGGCCAAACTCAAATTTTTTTCCGCTGCAATATTACAAATGGTCAAGACTGTCAATACATGTGGTACTTCTATGGTGACTACTCTACAGGATGTTATGAAGACAAGGGACCGGTTTACTTTGGAGAAATGCCAATGGTTATTTAGAGAGAATAGTTCTCACTGTGCGACTCACATGGGTTTTAAATGGCATTGAGCGTATTGGGCTTCTCATGTGTCTGGGGGTTTGCGACAACTACCACCAGGCGCTGGCTATCCAATTTTTAGTGCTTCACTTAATCTCATCCTTGAGGACAGGGATAATTTGGAGAGGTCGGTATTTGTCATGACCCTATGGGGGGCGTCCAGGGTGGTTAAGGGTACCGTTAGTAGTCTTAGAGTGTCACGTGGATGGACTCGTGTTAGGCACGATGATAGTATGTCGTCCAATTTATATATGGACTTATTGTATGCCTTTGAGAATTAGCTAATGAATAATGTAAACCTTATCTTCTCCCCTAAGTTCTTCTGTTACTTGTTCATCTATCAATGTCTTCTTCTCAACCCTCTAATTCGTCTAATTCTTACTCTAAACCTCTAATTCCCCCTCTCTTCCGCAATTCATCTTTATCCTTAGAGGCCTTCACTATCACTGATGATCCAATTGTAGTGAAGTCCACTACAGTTACACACAAATGAAATGTACCCTCATTTTGGTTTATGTAACCGTACCTAAACGTGTACACCATGTTGGTTCACAAATAGTTAACCGAGGTTAGCCATATGATTACTCTCATATCAACCTTATTCATCTTGACCATAACTAGTTCAAATGACTCAAATGAAACTAGTTAAAGAGTTGTTCAATTGTTATATTCTCATGGATTATACAAGAACACAATTGAAGCAAAATCGATTTGATTCACTCGAATCAATACATGAACATTATAGCCACGGTTTGCAAAGATTGAATTCCTTATTGATAAATGTTTAGGTTCACGTATAACCGATTTTAGAAAAGTAACACACTTAAGTATGCGTACGGGTATGCGTACTTAAGTAACCGGATTTGAGTTTGTTTTAGTTTTCAAACTCAGCAGAAATTCACAGACGTGAACTTTCCACCAGTACACGTACTTTAGGTAACCAGATGAGTTTGGTTTTGGTTTTCAAACTCAGCAGAAGTTCACGTCCCAGCCTCCTACAACCTTTTTGTATACACACAAGTATGCATACTTTAGGTTCCCGGTTTTGGACTTATACACTAATGTGCGAACACACTACGCTTATATCCAAAGATGGTTACAAGATTCTAAACTCTTTATTTCAATCATTGAAACATTCTTCTATAATGATAATAGCCGTTTTCACACACTATTAGCATCAAAGCAATTTTCAAGATATTGAAATAATCATTATCGAAATATTCCAAGCTACATCAAATGATTGTATCACACAAAACATGTAAGATGTTACTCGGCAATTTTCTCATGATATAAGATGAACTTGGTCGAAGCAAAAGCCTACCAACACATATTTCGAGATATACTCAACTCGAAATCTCAAATGTGTATAGAGAAAACTATATCTTAACACGACTTATGTCTCAATATAGGAGATAGTATAAATAGACTTTCCAAGTGATAGATGAGTTCAAGTCTCCACATACCTTTTGTCGAAGAAGTTCCACAAGCTCCCCTTAGTAGTTATTCGTCTTCAAATGGTGAACGCCGTGAAAACTAAGCTCAACTACACAATCTACGTCCTAGTCTGAGACATCTATAAATAGGCTAGAAATCAAGACTTATAGTTTTGATCACTAACATTGACAAACATGCTTGAGATAGCAACGCATGCGATTTCGACCGAGCAGTGCTCTAACAGTTATATTCTGAATGGTTCACACTCATACTCCTTTATTGAGATATAAAAGTGTTAGTACCATTAATTAAAAACTATTCGAAAACATAATTTTTTTTTTTTTTTTTTTTTTGATGAAAAGGTTATATTTCATAAATCAAGTAATATAGTTCAATAAGTTTACAATATCATTTTTATCATAAATATTAGACAATATACTTGATTTACTATTTTTTTTCCCTAAGGTGCAAAGATATATGTTGAAGACTCTTGATTCTTGCTTCATTAGCTATAGTATCCGCTGCTGAATTATGTTTTCTGCTTATGTATCTTACCTTAGCTCGTGGAAGTGTATCCAACATCGTTTCAACTTCTTTAATTGTGTTTTCAGCTTCCCAAGGTATGTCCTTACAATTCTTATTGAAGAATTCAACAACCTTTACAATCCGTGACAATTGACACACTAGAAAGAATATTATCTCTTAACCAAGAAGTAGATTTTAACATCGCTTTTGCTTCCGCATGAACTATTGTCATTGCTTTATATGAACCCGCTTCGATATTCATAAATTCCTCTTGATATATTGAAAAAATAAAACACGAATCCCATTGATAAGTCTTCTTTCTTGAAATCAGCATATATATATAATACACTCCGTGTTTACGGACGACCAATTTGGATTAGATAAAAATCTGTTTCTAGATAAAGTAATGTTGATAGAGCAGATTAACAAGTTTTTAAATTCAACATCTTCAAAGATAATTTGGTTAGAAAAGTTATGTTCAGAAAAGTAGTTTATACTTAAACAATGGTTAAAGTTTACCAATTAAGCTTCACATTGTACATCTTAGCATCAAGGTGTGTATGCAAGTTTTTTTATAGTCTACTTTCTAGCCATAGTTTTATCAAGAATCATCTCAATAGTAGCACTATTCGTACCAAGAGTAACCATAAATTTTTATGTTTTCATCAATCTTCGAAACATAAGCCCCCTATGATTTATTCTGTACCCATAGATTATGCCACCAGAACGGCGATTATCACCCTCAGAAGCAGTATTGGAACAATTACTGCCAGATCCCTCTCGCACAAATCATGTGAAGTTTATCCCAACAGGAGAGCACTTGTATGCCTCCAGAGATGGAAACACTGGCTGGACTAATCCGGTGGTTTTCCAATAAGAGAACACTTTATGCCTTCAAATCTGGAAGCACTAGTCCGGTGGTTTTATCGTTGAAAATTTAGCTTTGACGAGTCAATATCGTTACTTAGTTGAGTATGAATATGACTTATGTCATCACCAACTGCAACATAGTCCAAAACCCTAAATATTGGTCCTTTATGTAGCTTCTTATATATTTAGTTAATTGCAGCAAGGCGGACAATTTTTCAGGTATAAAGGATGTTAAATATGTGGGTGTTTACATTACAAACTTTTAATGTGTCAGTAAACTTCTTTTAATTGATATTTACCCATATTTTTAATATCCAAACCAATTTACGATTTTAGGCTTCGAAAAAGCCCAATTTAGTTATACTTTCAGGGTTTTCGCCGCTTTCAAATTTTGAAAAAAAATGTTATACAAGCGCCAATTTATATATGCAAAGTTCAAGGTGTGTATTTTTCTTTTTACCATATAATTATTTATTTTGAATATAGACTTTTTTTAACGTTATAAAGTTGCTCTTGGTCATATAAATATTTCCTAGCAGTATACTTGCTAACACAAGTGTTACAAAAAAATTATTGACAAAATTTATGACAAAGCTCAGTAATGTATACATATCATGAATGGTCCACACTCATACTCCTTTACCAGAGATATTAATTTTGTTAACATCGTAATAAATTACTTGAAAGACATAATTTAATCAGAACTTCCTATTCATAAATTAAGTGTAAGTTAAATCTTTGTCTCGACTTATATGGTCAAGGAAATGTGTATGACTTATCGATCTAGTTCAGTTAAACTAAAAGTCAAAGCATCTAGTAGTGGATATTATTTAAAAGCATTTACTTATTATTAGAGAAATATTTTTCATACAAAAAATATTTGTACTGACATAGAAAGAAAAAAAACGAAAAAAAAATCGGACGTTTCAAAAGATATTTGAAAATACTTGATGTTGAAATGGAAAAAATTGGAGGATAAATATATAAACTTAAGTACGATAGACTAAATGGAGGCATAAAAAGTAGAAAGGAAAGAAGAAGAGAATTCTCATTAGTTGTTTCAATTACAAAAGGAAATGCTCTCTATTTATAGAGATAAACTAGAGCATTTAAAATGGATCCAATGGTGGTGGTTACAAAGTAACGGGGGGAAGTGAAGAGGTGAAAAGGAGATGAAAGGACAGTGGTAAAGAGGAGTGTAAGTGTGGTGTAAATACACTACATATTTATATCATAACACTCCCCCTTGGATGACACCACACTACTTAGCATTGCCTCATTAAAACCTTGTTAGAAAAACCCAGAAGGAAAAAACCTTGACTATGGAAAAAGAATACAACTGTAGGGAGATTATGAAAAATAATTGGACACACATATTTTGCCTCGTTAAAAGCTTGAGAAGGAAAACCCTATGGGACAAAAACCTTGACTAAAGAAAAAGAGTACAACGTGTAAAGTCCAACAATATCCTCACGTAGAAATGAAATAGGTTATACTAGCAGTTTCATACTTACGATGGGAATATGTCACTCGAGATGAGCTTTTTAATATCAATAATCTTTTCTTCACCAACTTTTCTTCACCAAATACTGATATTGTTATAAGCGATTATCTATTTGGGAAGGATCTTATATTTAGATTTGTTAACAAGAAGTTAATTGATCAATTGAAATTTATGTTATTGTATTCCTTTATACTTATTATATATAAATACTAACTTGATTACACAATGTCTCACATGTGGTTGTTTAATTTTGCGTAAGAATCCCTTTTTGTAATAAGTTTGAATAATTTTTGTGTGCTTTTTCTTATAGTTCAATTTTAAATAATTTATGTATAAAAAAATAAAAGTATAATAGTGCCATGGGTAGTATAAAACAACTGAATCGTTAAGTTCAAGCGGGAAATGTACATTCGATCTGCATGTGGTTTTTTTCTACTTATCCACCATTAACCATCTCAAAATGACATTTTGAATTGCACAAAGCTAGTTCGCGACAAAATCACAAACACCCTATTTACGGCTAATTGTCAACTGACTTTGTGAACAGAGATACTAAAATTCTCTCAAGACATATGAGAATGATAAAACTGATCAATCCAAAGATAAATCTCACCCCCTATTAATTACTCAAAATATTCAAAATGTTAAACTAAAAACTAAGTAAGAGCTTCAACAACTTTACTTATGAAACTAGCATATTAAGAATTGAAATCCAATGGAGTTCGTTGAAACTAACCCTGACTGCATGAATAATAATTTCAGACACCAAAGATAGTCCAACTAGGACGATGATCTGTATAAATATTGGCGTGCAAACACTTTTTTCCCATGAGGGTTCGGCGCTTTGACAAGCTTCCAAGATCATTGTGAACCTTCTTAAGCTTATGTTTCAATTCAACTTCCCAATTAACAAGCTTCATAAAATCATGCCGGCCTTCTTTAAATCATTTTCCATATTGTTTCCTTTTCTAAGAAAACTTTTTTACCTGTATATTGCTCCTTGACTTACTTTGAAATTGTTGATGGTGGATTTTCATTTAAGGTTAAAATTGTAAAAACCAGAAAATTATGCGCTGACATCTTATAAAACATAAAGCCATTAATAAGTGTTGGATACTCCTTCACTTTACTAATTCACCTAGAATGGATCATGTGGCAACAATCCCATTCTGTGAATACACGAAATTCATCCAGGTTGGAGCATGTAGCAACAATCCCATATACCCTGTGAATTTCTAGCATTATTAATTAATGCGCAATCAGCCTTGTATTTCCTGTACTCATTATCAGTGCGGCATGACGACTGAGTGTTACTCTTACAGAGCAACACGAACCTCCAAGCATTATAATGAAACCATGTACGAAATACCCGTACAGGCTGACTCTTGGTGTGTTATACTAGCCCGATTGAGCCCCTCTCGGTGTGTTATACTAGCCCGATTGAGCATCCGGACTGATTGTATCAGTCCGGATATGATCACAGTCATCCAACTCCACAAGCATGATTGGATGACCCAGATCAATTCCATCACCCCCAAGCAGGTATGGAATATCCACTGCCGAACCAACGCGGATCCCGCATGGTCGGCCTCCCCAGAGATTGGCCTAGCTTGCCAAAACGTCCAAACCAGAGCGTATGGGCGGAAAACCCTAAATTAGGGTTTGCGGCATATTACATGTGTCGCAAAACAGTCTCAACCATCCATCTTCGCAGGTATAGATGGAGGGTGTAGATGTAGATCCAAAGGGCCCAGAGCATGTCAACACAATCACCGTGAGCTCGCCTACATACCTGACCAATCGGTCAGGATCAACCATGGTTGGTTATCCCAATTCGTATGCCGAATAAAGCATGGTCGCACGGCCTTGAATACCAAAATTAGGGTTGAGCATCACGAGCGTCCATCTTCTCCGGCACGAATGGAGGGTCCAAGATTAGATTAAGCGGTCCGGTCATACCAAAGATGACCACCGTGGACCCATCTATCCCCTCACCCGATCGGCCAAGGCATATCATGCCTGGTTATTCCAAGACGCGCGCCCAAACTAGCGTGGTCACACCTCCCAAACCGCAAACTGATCTCAACCGCTCAACTTCGCCGACGATTTGGATGGCTCGAATCACGTTTTCATGGGATATTCGGTATAGGCGTGAAAACCAGCCTACCACCTTTATACCAGACCGATCGGCCAAGACCGACCAAGATTGGTCATCTTGGAACGTGCGCCCGAAATGGGCATGACGCGCGGCTCTTGCGGCACTGGTTTTCTGTCACAAATTGATCTCGACCACTCAACTTCACCGGACGAATTGAGTGGCCCGGATCATACTTTCGTGAGGTAATGGGTATAGGCGCCTACACCGTCATGCCGTCTACACGCATGTACGGTCGGCTCAAGCAAAGTCACATCCCAAGCCGGGATTCGACCAGGTGAAGAGGGATGCTTGCGCACCTCTTCTAAAACCATAATTCCACCAACGGTCGCAGATGAGTGTCTCAAAGATCATCTCGTCCGTCCAACTTCACCGGCTTGGTTATACAACCCTGGTCGAGTTAAGCGGGTCGTGAGGCGTCATGGTAATCACCACCCATCACTCTACCACACCAGGATGCGTGCACACCGCATAAAATACACATGATACTTCACAAGTATCAACTTCCTGAATAACGCAGTTATTCAATTTAGCATTACGTGCTACCTTTTGTGGATCCCACGATCCACACACTCGAGACATCAATCATGTCACAAACTGGGGATACATATTTGGGGTATTGGTCTGGCGGTTTACGGCGTGCGGCATGCAACGCGCCATCACAAGAACGTGTCGGGAAGTCATGGACGGTTAGAGATGACAGGGAGAAGTGGGCAAGACTGGTCGTGTAACACCAGCACACACCTCCACTACTCCATCATTCCACTTCCTCCACTTCCCACGAGAGACGTGAATAAGGCTCAAATGACTTGTATAAATAGAGTCTCCTACCTATTTTCCAACACAAGAGAAAAACAGGAGACAAGAGAAACAACACAAGTCCAGACGAGGCAGAAACCAAGTGTTAATACAAAACGTATTCAAACACCCAGAGCCTGCTTGCATCAATCGTAAGCCCTGCTCATCTTTCTCAAACAAGTCATAAGCAAGCCAACACCTTTACAATCTCAACACCTTATTCGCTTCCTCCCTAAGATCAACCCCATCTCCTTCACTTTGTGACCGAAACAAGTATGGAACGGCCATTTCTTGGTTTAGGCCGGACTTGCACGGATTGATTTCCGAATCTACAAGCACTCATCGCGCAGTGCATTTGTTTAGGGTTTAGATTCATTCCTCATCCACACACCCCAAATTACCAAACCCGGCAGGAATAGTTTTCACCCATAAACAATTGGCGATCACGGTGGGAGGTTGATCTCTCGGTTGCAGAAAATTGAATTCTCAATTTTTCGGTTTTCATCTCACGATGTATCCTCACTCGGAGACCACGGGTATTTCAGATATCATGGGAAGTGTAGCTAGAACGCTGGAGGATGTCTTGGCAAATCAAGCCGGTATCGCTAGAAGACAGAGCGAGACATTCCGCCTTTTGAATGATATAACAGCGCAATTACAAGAAGGGTCGCGCAGCATCTACTCAAACAAAGGCAAGAAACGCTGGATCCTTAGTCGAGTCACACCTTTACCGGTGGAGATGCGAAAAGAGCGCGTAATCACGGGGGACTCGGGAGAGACGAACAAAATGGTCCAGCCGACGACGAAGACTCGAGGCAACTCCATAGAGGAAAAGACTTGTCCGGGGTACCACAACGTCTACCGGATAAAGAAATGGAGCCTGCAACTTACGGATCCCTGCTGGAAGATTTATATCTCAAGACCCTTGTCGAAGCCCGGAAGACTGTTCAATCCGCATCGACCTTTCAACTAAGTGAAGAAATGCTTGAGGAAGGAGAGATCAATCAAGGAACACGTGAGTACAGAGGATGGGAACGTTCAAGTCGATCACTCAGCAGTGATATTACAACACCTCCCATCACTAGAGCCAGAGCAGCCGCAAATCCTAGCATCTCATCAAGTGTAACACCTCTGGTAGTCACCAGAGCAACAACTTCCACTTCTTCATCAGGACGAGGAGCCGGAGGGACGAGAGGAGGACCATTCCCCATTACCATTGCAGACTTGATGGAGAAGCAGGAAGTTCTTGCTAAGACTCATACGGATATGGCCGCAACTCATAAAGAGGTACTCACTTTTCTTAAGACATTAACTGATCGATTTCCACAAGAGCCGTGACAGCCTCTGGAGCAAAAAAGGAACGCATTCAACGCACCGGAGAAGGTACTTCAGCGGCGCGGACCTCCATGGACCCGATCAAAGAAGCGACATCAGATATGAGCGGTCCTGTCATGGAGACTCCTACACTAGGGACTGATCCTCACAACGATCCTCCTCAAGTCAATAGTTTCACTATGAACCATAGGTCGGTGGATCGGGAAGCGGTTTCTCTAGTGGAAAGTTTATGAGAAATTTCACACCTCTCGAAGAATCAGCGCGCGGAGACGTTTTGCTGCAATCAAAGGAAGGTCACGACCGTGCCCTACATGTCACCGCACGCATGAAGGATTCAGAGTTCAAGACGGCCCTTATCTACACAGGAGCGTCTTCGAATGTGATTACTCTCAAGACTCTCAGGACATCCAAGGTTCTCACAGGCAAGGTCGTACGGAAGCCTACCACAATGACAGACTTCGAGGGAAACCAAACCAGCACATACGGGAGAAGCTCCACGGAAAGAATCAGACAAGTTCATTGCATACCACTCCCCACGTGGGCGTCAATTCAGGAAGAAGACCGGCTTGCATCATTGAGGGCTAGTACCCACGATGCATCTTTGCTGACAAAGCATGGGAACGAACTTTTGTGGTGAGTCGTGACCAGAAATGGAAAACGGTATACCGACACTGCCATTATCAATTAACAGGGGAGACTGTTACCCAGTCTCTCCACCCAATGGAATGCTACAACAGCAACGAACCACAAGAGAAAGTGCTAGATGCTCCACAACAGCTGCAAGAGGGCACCAACTCTATAACTGATGAGATTTAAATCGTTGGGGAATCTCCTAGGCCTATCTCCATCAGCTCAACCTTGAGTACGGATAAACGCACGAAGCTCGTGGAACTTCTCAAAGAGTACCAAGACATATTCTCTTGGAGATCAGGTGCTGCATAGACTTCAGAGACTTGAACAGGTGCTGCTCCAAAAACGATCCTCCTTTACCTAACATCGACATGTTAGTAGATTCAACCAGCGGACACGGCATGTTCTCCTCCATGGATGGATGTAACGGCTACAACCAGATAAGGATGTACGAGCATGATGCAAGTAAGATAGCTTTTCAAACTCCTCTCGGAAATTTTTATTATACCATACTGCCATTTGGTTTAAAGAATACCGGTGCAACGTATCAATGCTCTATGACGGCAATCTTCCACTGGAGCCGATACCTCAAAGGAGCAGCCTCAAGAAGATAACGATGTCCACGCGTCATATCGAGCAAGATCCAGGCGAGTCACTTTATCAGATAGTGGTACATGTCTATCATGCTATGTTGGAGAATCCGCGCTTTTGGTCATCCTCTGGAGCTGTTGAACGCTCATCTACAACAACATATGCCCTGATAGAAAGAACCAGGTGATGTGGTTTTGAAAGTTGTAGAAAGTGGTAATAAAAGATGTCGTTCACTCAGACTTGTAAAGGTTTGGTTTAAGAAAATACGAAAAACAAAGAAAATATATTCACAAGTTTGTCACAAAAATCGAGAGATACTGAGACTCGGGATTTCACCATAAACTTCATTCATGCGATTCATATATTTATTCTAGACAATTATAGCTCAAACAATAATAAAATATTGACTCTGTTTCTTTGCCAAGGTAGATTTTTGAAAAGCAACGACTGTATCTCTAAAGCATGGGATATCAAAAGACTTAACCTAAGTATAACCCATCAATTGAAATCACAACCATTCAATAAAAACCATAAAACAATTAACAATCCATGCAAAAAGTCATGAAAGAATTAAATATAATTACCACATGCATGAAATATGGCTTCCTCCGTCATCCCAGTGTTGGGGTTTAGCTCCTCATGTTATTCACGTGCTCAAAGTAGGTGTTCATAGCTCAAAAGGGTGAAAAACAAGAGAAAACTACTAAAGCGGCGACTTTGTAACGAGATATAATTGTTACGAAGTCACCGTTCGAGGAACCCTAAGCGAATCATTGCGAATTCGATTAATTGTTGGAAAAATTGTACAAAACTGTTACAAATTGATTAAATTTGAAACTAAAGGCCACGGATTCTGCGACTGTCCAACTGGGTCTATTGTTCTTGATTATCTTCCTCGTTCTGCTGGTGTAGAACTCGTCTCTGCAACTGGTGGTTCTTCTACCTGAGCTCCACCTAACCTCCGTATCGACCCCCCAATGTCTCGACACCTCCCTGTTGGATCCTCACGCCCTTATTTATACACGACAGGCGTAAAAATATCACCAAAATCTCTTCTTTTCCTCCTCCTCAAGTCACGGCCTTTTTTTTTTCTTCTTTCCAGTTTTATTTGTACGCATATTAATCCTCCAGTTTTAACCCAAACTCTTCTTGTAAGACCGAATCTTCACCGGATATCTTCTCACAATATTCGCATATCCCAAATATAAACCAAGCATAACCCGAGAAACTCTGTTTCCGTTTCACGGGAATAATTATGGTAACTTCCTTCTTTTCCGATTCAAACATTCTTAGCAATCCTGTTTTGATAGAACAGGGCCAAGCAAACTCATTCCCATGAAATACTTCGATAAAATCTCGACCAATTTCCAACTCAGAAAGTTCACGCTGTCTGATAAAATTTCCCGCCAAATTCAGTTCAAATGGGGAAGAACAGGATGCCCCCTATCCTCTGATGGGGTGTCGATAGTAAATGCCCTGGGGGTTAACCCTTATCCATTTCAGGGGTCCGAATAGTAATTTTCTCCCACGAGCGCAAATAACACTTTTCGAGCCAATTTCTCCGCACAAGTGTATTTCTCCAAAAACACCTACAAAGACACAAAAAGCCATAATAAATACAAAATCGAGCACTAACAAAATATACAATTGAGATTAAATCAGACACAAAAATGAGTCTATCAAATACCCCCAAACCTATTATTTGCTAGTCCTCGAGCAAAAATAAAAGAAAATAAAATCCTAACTCACTGTCGCAGGCATCGTCGATTGCATTTAGCGTATGCAATAAGCCTTTAAACCCCTAGGTGGCCCTAGTGGCCGAGTTATAGTCTCGGGAGGGTTTACCAGAGGTGTACCCACAAAACCTTTACTTCAAACCCTAGCTATCTACGCAGACCTTGGAAGGCACTAAAGAATCTCCTTGGTTGGCATACTTATTAACTACAGGAGGAAGTACCCTGATGCGAAATTCCAATTGCTGTACACGAGTTTGCACTCAAGCATACTAAAATTCATATATAAGTCACAGAGCTCTACTCGGATAGTTTCGGACATCATAACCTGAGTCAACCAATCACATGGATAGATTAAGAAATGGATATAGAAAAACATAGATGGTTTTGATGTTGACTAAGGTGAACGGTGTTTCTCATATCTCGTCTGAAGGCCACTTTGCCAAAATAAACCTATCCTAATGGACGAGATATTGGTCTCGGACTAATATCAACACACCGGCATATACAAGGGTACCAAAGTGGTCGATAATCCTAACTCTAGGTCAACACAACTGGCATATACAAGGGTTCCAGGTGGTTTACTTTATTGACTTTATTTCTTTTCACTTTCACTTTTTCTACTTTTTTTTTTTCTATTTTTTTTTTTTTTTTTGAATGGCCCCACCTAATCACTTAGGTCTCAATTTCTTTTTCACTTTTTATTAATCTCCCACGTCTTCTTTATGTCTCGCTGTCGTTGTTTGCTGGTCGTTTAGAAACATATTTTAAAGAAAACAAAATAAAATAAAAATAAAAATAGAAGTGAAAAGGATTCAACCATGAGATATCTTGGTACTTTTACACGAATTTTGATTAACTTCTCTTGACACGTTTCTTTCAACCACTTTTTTCTTGTTTTGTCTTTTAAATGATCTAACACTTTTCTCCTTCTTTTCATCTTTTAGTTTGTCTCGCACTTTTCTTTGATTCTCTCCTTCCGCAATTTGCGCCCCGCTTTTGTTTTTCTTCATCCTTTCTAGAAATCTCCAGACTCTTTATACAAAACTTCTTTTGATGTTTCCATCTAATCATCCATTCTTTACGAAATCTTTTCCGATCATGATTGGTTCTCACTTCTATTCTTGTATAATCCCTGAGTTGCCTTTATTTATGAAATTTTGGCCCATGAAAAATTCTCTGGCCGTTTATCAATTAAGTGGCGATCAGTTTTTTATACCTAATGAAATTGGTTTGGAAATAGTGCCATTTTTTGAAAATTACCTATGGTGAATGCGACTGCATTTGGGCCTTCCTCAAAAAATGATAATGTCTTTGGCATCGAATAATACCTTTAAAGATGATAATCTTAAATGGTCAACATATTCTTCCCCGCGAATCTCATGAGATTTCTCCTTTTACTTTCCTTTCTATAATTACCGACTTTGTGAAATCTTCGAAACTTAAAAAGGATCCGTTTGTCCTCAATATTTCCTTTCTTCTTATTTAAGACTTTATTCCTTGGTCTAATGGTCCCTCGAAGCATACACTGCTCCTAGGAAGAGACCCTCGGTCGCCCAAATAACCTACATATATAGTTGGGAATCCAAGGCCTCTTCCTGATAGGCTTTCATGGGCCCCAAATTTTCATGGTTCGAGGCTTCGGGACGGTGTAACCTTCTACCCCCTTAAGACGCACTTTAGGTCTTACATTTGCCTCTTACGAAATGTTATTCCTAGGTCTCAATTTTTTTTCACTTTCACTTTTTCTACTTTTTTTTTTTTTTTTTTTTTTTTTTTTTTGTATCTCAAGCACTCTATTTCACCCTAGCAGTGGTAACAACTTGAATCGTGAGCCCCACCTAATCACTTAGAGAAACATATTTTAAAGAAAACAAAATAAAAATAAAAATAAAAATAGAAGTGAAAAGGATTCAACGAGATATGGCGAAACTACCATGTTTTTTCTTTAATTCTAACACCTGAACTCTGTGCTTTTATGAATAGACTCTTTAGATGTTTCCATCTAATCAGATTGGTTCCTCAACTCCTACAACCAAAATGCTTCCATCCACTTAGATTGGTTAGTGCCATCCTTAATACGCATAAATTTCTAGGCTCTGGAGTTTAATAATGCAACTAAAAGTTTCTCCCATACCCCCAAACTTAAATCTAACATTGTCCTCAATATTCTAAAGATAAAATTAAAAGCATGAACAAGGAGAAACTGTTACCATTTGAAGTAAAAGAGTTAAGGAAAGATATTACCGTGTCGCATGAATATTGGGTTACCTCCCAAGAAGTGCTAAGTTTAAAGTCTTCAGCCAGACTAAGAAAGGATTAGTCACCTCATAAAATCATAAAGTAATAGCCGAAATATCTGTGGGTCATCAAAACCAAATAGAGCTATCACAAATAAAAGGAATCTGCAACATGCCAAGAAAATTAACAAATAAAGCACACCCTTGTCTAGTTTCCTGTTTAAGCCAACTACATCTAGTCGTGGTTCGAGTTCGAGTTCTATAACTGGGTCCAAATAAAATATTTTCATGGGTTAGATTTCCTCGTAGCTAAGATCCGGTTCGAGTTGTAAAGTCTCGTAAAAACTCAAATAAGAACTTAGAAGCACATAATAATAACTCGAATAATTGTGGATCCTTAAAGTCAATCGGTTTTGACTCACACAATTGACCACGATGAAATCGCGGTCAATCTTAAGCAAATGTGTCGTTTCTATTCTCCTAAAATAATTAGGTTTGGTCTCGAACTTAATAATCGACACATTTTAAACTCATACATTCCCACAATTGGTTGAAAAATATTTGGTGGGAAAACAAAGTCAATCTGGGCATCATAGCCTGGATAAACCACATCAACCAGAGGATGGGTTTCTAACAACTGAACTTCTTCCTGGACATTATTAGGTTCTGGAGAACTAGTATGAAGGCAATCTGGCTCAATGGTTGAGGCACATATATCAAGTCCCAAGTGAGGGATCTCTACAAGAGCTAAAGGTAAAGCACGAGGAGAATGATAATCACCCCCAAACTTAGAATTTTGGGTGTCTCTAGATAGACTATCAACAATTTCCCTAATTTCTAGATCATCAGAATCCTGAAAATGGTCAATTGCTTCTTCTAAGTTATAATCGGAAGGTGCATCCTCACTCATCATATTTGAAAGCTCTACGAGTTCATCATCTTTGTCTAAGACTAATGTTTCTAAATCGTTAGACTCTAAAACAATGTTCTCAGAAGAAACTCGTTCCTCTAAACCATAATCGGCTTCGTAATCATAAGGAAAAACTACATCGTCTAAAACGGTGGTATCTCTAGTCAAATCCTCGTCCTTTTGAATAGGTGAATAATTATTAAAATTATTTGGATTTGAACTAGGAACATTATCATTATTAAGTTCAATTGGAGTAACAAATTCCTGATCACTATGCCTACTTATTTCAAATTCTTCATCAACACTATCCTCATCATAATCATCATTATAATAACATGAAAATGGTTGAACCTCATCTAAACAAGTAGTGTTACCAATTTGATCCTCGTCATCTTGATTATGCAAATAACTATCCTCATTTTCAAGGGTATTATTGGAAACACTGTATTGGAATTCAAGATTATTTCGAGCAATTCTTTCGTTCGTCTCCGCTATCATCTTGAGGGATTCTTCTAAAGAAAGTTTTCTTTCGTCATAAACTAAGTTATTCATCTTAGCTAACTTACGTGTTGATTCCTCTAATTTCCTGAGAGACTCTTCTAAAGGAGAAACATAAGAATTTTGCTCGTATGACCCGTGCGTGTGTGGATAGTAATTGGGCTCATCATGGTATGAGCCATAACCTTGAAAAGGCTGATGTTCCCAACCACTATTCACATTATGGTCAAAGTAGTAACGTCCATTTTGAAACTCAATCGGATATTCGTTGTATTGGCTATTGTAATACCAGTTCGACATTCTATTGCAGGGGTGTGATTTTTCACACAAAATAAAACCCACTGACAGGGGATTCGTGGGTGGATAGAGTCTTACCTCCCGTACCAGACGGGCGATGAACCGTTGAAGTCGACTCAGGCCACCGACTCCTATGTCAGTGTACGAACCCGAGGGGCCGAGACAGTATCGTAACTGTCGTCCTTCCCTGCAAACAGTTTTATTTAACCTCAACCCTTCCTTAGGGTTTAAAAATAGTAATGTCCAATGTCCCAAAAATAAAGTTCAAAAATAAAAATGTCCAAAAAGGAAAAGAAAATTTACAAAAATAAAACCCTATTTACAGTTTCTAAAAAAAAAAAAAAAAAAATAACTATATACAAAATCTTCTTCTTCACTCCTTTCAGATTCCTCTTTTCTTTCCTTCTTTGGCGATGCTTTCCTTTTATAGCACTTTTTGTTTCCTTCTAGCTTCGCTCCAAATCTGAAAAGAATCGAAAAATACCAAAGGCGTAAAAAAGAACAAAAAATAATAAAAAGAAAAAGAAACCTAAAACAAATCTAAATACAAGTCCGCGTCGGCGGCGCCAAAAATTGATGTGGTTTTGAAAGTTGTAGAAAGTGGTAGTAAAAGATGTCGTTCACTCAGACTTGTAAAGGTTTGGTTTAAGAAAATACGAAAAACAAAGAAAATATATTCACAAGTTTGTCACAAAAATCGAGAGATACTGAGACTCGGGATTCCACCATAAATTTCATTCATGCGATTCATATATTTATTCTAGACAATTATAGCTCAAATAATAATAAACTATTGACTCTGTTTCTTTGCCAAGGTAGATTTTTGAAAAGCAACGACTGTATATCTAAAGCATGGGATATCAAAAGACTTAACCTAAGTATAAACCATCAATTGAAATCACAGCCATTCAATAAAAACCATAAAACAATTAACAATCCATGCAAAAAGTCATGAAAGAATTAAATATAATTACCACATGCATGAAATATGGCTTCCTCCGTCATCCCAGTGTTGGGGTTTAGCTCCTCATGTTATTCACGTGCTCAAAGTAGGTGTTCATAGCTCAAAAGGGTGAAGAACAAGAGAAAACTACTAAAGCAGCGACTTTGTAACAGATATAATTGTTACAGAAGTCACCGTTACAGAGGAACCCTAATTGAACTGTTGCGAATTCGATTAATTGTTGGAAAAATTGTTCTGAACTGTTACAAATTGATTAAATTTGAAACTAAAGGCCACGGATTCTGCGATCACCAAACTGGGTCTATTGTTCTTGATTATCTTCCTCGTTCTGCTGGTGTAGAACTCGTCTCTGCAACTGGTGGTTCTTCTACCTGAGCTCCACCTAACCTCCGTATCGACCCCCGAATGTCTCGACACCTCCCTGTTGGATCATCACGCCCTTATTTATACACGACGGGCGTAAAAATATCACCAAAATCTCTTCTTTTCCTCCACCTCAAGTCTCGGCCTTTTTTTTTCTTCTTTCCAGTTTTATTTGTACGCGTATTAATCCTCCAGTTTTAACCCAAACTCTTCTTGTAAGACCGAATCTTCACCTGATATCTTCTCACAATATTCGCATATCCCAAATATAAACCAAGCATAACCCGAGAAACTCTGTTTCCGTTTCACGGGAATAATTATGGTAACTTCCTTCTTTTCCGATTCAAACATTCTTAGAAATCCTGTTTTGATAGAACAGGGCCAAGCAAACTCATTCCCATGAAATACTTCGATAAAATCTCGACCAATTTCCAACTCAGAAAGTTCACGCTGTCTGATAAAATTTCCCGCCAAATTCAGTTCAAATGGGGAAGAACAGGATGCCCCATATCCTCTGATGGGGTGTCAATAGTAAATGCCATGGGGGTTACCCCTTATCCATTTCAGGGGTCCGAATAGTAATTTTCTCCCACGAGCGCAAATAACACTTTTCGAGCCAATTTCTCCGCACAAGTGTATTTCTCCAAAAATACCTACAAAGACACAAAAAGCCATAATAAATACAAAATCGAGCACTAACAAAATATACAATTGAGATTAAATCAGACACAAAAATGTGTCTATCACCAGGCTTGCCGGTAATGAAGAGCCTCATAATGTTTGTAGGGGCATATATCTCACCAACAGGCGATACAACCTTCAGCCTTACTCCGTAGCGCCTCCTAAAGCGGCAAGAGGAAAACCACCGAGATACAACATCCTGCGCGTCCGTCAACTCCAACTCCAGTACCACATGCACGACTCCCATGAAACAATGTCCAAGATATTCCATATCTGGCTCGACAACAACCACTACGAAAAAACCATGTAAACCACGCTTGGGGATCGAGGCTCGGCATGAAGTTCCTTCACCGTCGACCAAGGAATTTTTCAACATGAGAGAGATGGTCAGTCAAGAAGCATGGAATTCGCAAGGGTAAATCGAACTGAAGAGGGAAACACTTCAACGTTCCCTCTAGCAGAAGCTGCTTCAAGGGTCTATTCAAGAGCCGCCTCAACGCTCTCTCTGGGACCCACGTTCGCTTCAGAATCCTTCTTCAACACTCTTTCCAGGATTCACCTCAACGTTCGCACCAGAAACCACTTTAGCATCCTCTCGAGCCGTTTCAACACTCAAGCCGCATCAATAATCTGCGCTCTGGTCAAGTTATCTTTGATGTACTCATTTCTCAACATATGTCTCATCCATCCTTCATGAGGGCCCATCGGAGCATGAAAAACCTTGAAGTCGATAGGATAAGGGTTATCTTGTGGAATGGATATTTTCATATAGTTGAAAGGGCGCGGTGAACAACTCATCATCAATGTTCCGCATATCTTTGAAGATGTCAACACCTCCTGACTTGGCACCAGCATTATCCCCAGAAGACATCTCAACAGGAGTTCTTTTGTTCATTCTACAATAAAAGACATGAGTCAGTACTTGTATAAAAACGCTTGAGATGTGTAGTCACACACGACAGAACACACATTCACGTTGGAGTACACAAGGATGGTATTGGGTCCAAACACCGGTGTTGATCAAGTCACAAGTCCGGTATTGATCAAGTCACAAGTCCGGTATTGCTCAAGTTTCAAGTTCGGTGTTGATCAAATCACAAGTCCGGTATTGCTCAAGTCACAAGTCCGGTATTGCTCAAGTTTCAAGTCCGGTGTTGATCAAGTCACAAGTCCGGTATTGCTCAAGTTTCAAGTCCGGTGTTGATCAAGTCATAAGTCCGGTATTGCTCAAGTTTCAAGTCCGGTGTTGATCAAGTCACAAGTCCGGTATTTCTCAAGTTTTAAGTCTGGTATTGATCAAAGTCACAAGGCTGGTATTCGAATAAAACAGACGCACGCAGCAAGGCTTAGGTTTTCGGTCGAAACACGGGGTCGACGTTCGATCGGCACGCGGCGGGTCCCACTTGATCCCGGCCCCAGTTGATCGAAGCGGACACAACCGTCCCCAATCAAAGCTCTCTCCCGGAAGAAGGCGTTTCGGCTCCAACACTTCAACGCTCTCCGGGCTGCTCCGGAAAGGCGCTTCAACGCTTTCTACAGGACCCACATTTACATTTGAGCACACAAGGTTCATTTTTTTTTTAAAAAGCGAGCTTGCTCACATCGGGTCCCACGTTCGATCAAGCAGGTGCAGTAGCCTCACGAACGAAACAGGCGTAAAAGTCCATCGAAGCAGGCAAGACCGACATAATGCTAGGGGAACACTCGCCTGGACGCCTCTTGAACGTGACATGCTCCAAGGACAGGATAACCCGTCTTTCCTGGTAACATCTAACTTTGTCTCATAAGCTTTGTCTTTAACTGTCACCATCTCATGCCTACCCCACAATGGTGTAACCATTACGTGCTAGGCAGGGGACTTAATGTTGATGGTGGATTTTCATTTAAGGTTAAAATTGTAAAAACCAGAAAATTATGCGCTGACATCTTGTAAAAGATAAAGCCATTATTAAGTGTTGGATACTCCTTCACTTTACTAATTTACCTAGAATGGAGCGTGTGGCAACAATCCCATTCTGTGAATACACGAAATTCATCCGGGTTGGAGCATGTAGCAACAATCCCATATACCCATGAATTTCTAGCATTATTAATTAATGCGCAATCGGCCTTGTATTTCCCGTACTCATTATCGGTGCGGCATGAAGACGAGTGTTACTCTTACGAGCAACACGAACCTCCAAGCATTATAATGAAACCATGTACGAAATACCCGTACAGGCTGACTCTCGGTGTGTTATACTAGTCCGATTGAGCCCCTCTCGGTGTGTTATACTAGCCGATTGAGCATCCGGACTGATCAGACGGTCCGGATATGATCACGATCATCCAACTCCACAAGCATGATTGGATGACCCGGATCAATTCCATCACCCCCAAGCGGTATGGAATATCCACTGCCGAACCAACGCGGATCCCCATGGTTGGCCTCCCCGTGCTTTGGCCTAGCTTGCCAAAATGTCCAAACCAGAGCGTATGGGCGGAAAACCCTAAATTAGGGTTTGCGGCATATTACATGTGTCGCAAAACAGTCTCAACCATCCATATTCGCAGGTATAGATGGAGGGTGTAGATGTAGATTCAAAGGGCCCAGAGCATGTCAACACAATCACCGTGGGCCTGCCTACATACCTGACCAATCGGTCAGGACCAAACATGGTTGGTTATCCCAATTCGTACGCCGAATAAAGCATGGTCGCACGGCCTTGAATACCAAAATTAGGGTTTTGAGCATCACGAGCGTCCATCTTCTTCGGCACGAATGGAGGGTCCAAGATTAGATTAAGCAGGTCCGGTCATACCAGCATGACCACCGTGGACCCATCTATCCCCTCACCCGATCGGCCAAGGCATATCATGCCTGGTTATTCCAAGACGCGCGCCCAAACTAGCGTGGTCACACCTCCCAAACCGAAAACTGATCTCGACCGCTCAACTTCGCTGACGATTTGGATGGCTCGAGATCACGTTTTCATGGGATATTCAGTATAGGCGTGAACATCAGCCTACCACCTTCACACCAGACCCGATCGGCCAAGACCGACCAAGATTGGTCATCTTGGAACGTGCGCCCCCGAAATGGGCATGACGCGCGGCTCTTGCGGATCGGGTTTTACGTCGAAATATGATCTCGACCACTCAACTTCACCGGACGAATTGAGTGGCCCTATCATACTTTCGTGAGGTAATGGGTATAGGCGCCTACACCGTCATGCCGTCTACACGCATGTACGGTCGGCCTGGCCAAAGTCATATCCCAAGTCGGGATTCGACCCAGTCAAGAGGGATGCTTGCGCACCTCTTCTAAAACCATAATTCCACCAACGGTCGCAAATGAGTGTCTCAAAGATCATCTCGTCCGTCCAACTTCACCGGCTTGGTTATACAACCACAGTCGGGAGTTAACTGGTCGGTGAGGCGTCATGGTAATCACCACCCATCACTCTACCATACCGGGATGCGATACTGCATAAAATACACATGATACTTCACAAGTATCAACTTCTGAATAACGCATTATTCAATTTAGCATTACGTGCTACCTTTTGTGGATCCCACGATCCACACACTCGAGACATCAATCATGTCACAAACTGGGGATACATATCTGGGGTATTGGTCTGGCGGTTTACGGCGTGCGGCGTGCAACGCGCCATCACAAGAACGTGTCGGAAGTCATGGACGGTTAGAGATGACGGGAGAAGTGGGCAAGGCCGGGTCGTAAACACCAGGCACACACCTCCACTACTCCATCATTCCACTTCCTCCACTTCCCACGAGAGACGTGAATAAGGCTCAAATGACTTGTATAAATAGATTCTCCTACCTATTTTCCAACACAAGAGAAAAACATGAGACAAGAGAAACAACACAAGTCCAGACGAGGCAGAAACCAAGTGTTAATACAAAACGTATTCAAACACCCGAGCACTTGCATCAATCGTAAGCTCCGCTCATCTTTCTCATTACAAGTCATAAGCAAGCCAACACCTTCACAATCTCAACACCTTCTTCGCTTCCCTTCCTAAGATCAACCCCATCTCCTTCACTTTGTGACCGAAACAAGTCTGGAACGGCCATTTGTTGGTTTAGGCCGGACTTGCACAGATTGATTTTCGAATCTACAAGCACTCATCGCGCAGTGCATTTGTTTAGGGTTTAGATTCATTCCTCATCCACACACCCCAAATTACCAAACCCGGCAGGAATAGTTTTCACCCATAAATAAAAATCTAGAAAATAAAATAAAATTAAGGGTTTAAAGCTAGAAACAAGATTGAACTTAAACCTATCTTACAAAAAAGAATAAAGATAATACAATCTTACGTTTTTCTCGAAATCCTTATAAAAAGTATCCTCACATATGAAGGCGTATAGCACGTGCGGATTCACTGGTTATCAATTATTTTTCTGCTGAACGTTTGCTTAAATAAGTAATATAATGGAGTGTATAATATTATTCGGTTGATATTTAAATAAATTTGCTTAAAGATGTTTTTCCGGACCTTCAAATAAAATTACTTGATATATTCCTGAAATTATTTAGCTTGCACGCCTTATCACAATCTAGATATCTTGAGTTATTGAACAGATACAAATTATATCGCAGATATCAATGCGTGGTTTGGATATTGATCACTAGCTTAACAATCATGTATAATAATATGTCTAGGCGATTGAAATATCTTCGTTAGAAATCCACCCCTCCTTAATTCATAGGGAAGCTAAAATCAGTCATCCAGTATTCTTCCGGATTTTGATTTCAACATCAAGGTCTCGAATAATAAAAAACTTATTAGGTTCTTATTTTGGAAACTTCGACAATTTTCTGTTACCAAATATCATTTTCTATTAATAATGTTCTATATCGGATTTGTTTTTAAGGCCAAAGTAAGATGGATAACTGATCAACTGCACTACTTAATTAGAAGAAAAAATCGACATCGACTAGCAATATTGTCAATCACATTTTTCGTCATTAGTTTTAGCATAAAATAAAAAATTAGTTTAGAAATTTTAAAGTACGGGTAATATTGGGTATAAGAATTTAATGTATGTGTAAAGAGGATTTTAATTTATTTTATTTTATTTTTAAATATTAGTACTCCTTTTTTAAAGGAACCAGTTAAAATATTTCAACTTCGTTGACTCCATAAAATAAGGATTAGAGTATAGCGGTAATAACAAGTTTGTTCCTTAGAGAGACATGAGTTGTTAAACATTTTAGACTTATGTAACCAAGGGGTTTGATTGTGTCTCTATTATCATTCTTGCCCAGGTAATAATAATTCAAGCAACACTGCATACATGGTGGATTTACAATACAATAACCCTCTTGTTCTCCTCGTTATGACCATCATCATTGTCAATTATTTCAAGCAATTAACTCTTCTTCTTTCTTTGTACCTCCACACTGAAGTGATTCTCTAATACTATAGCTATAGCATATACGACAACATGTGTGTTTCATCTTTTCTCAGATATGATAGAATATACACAATTATACAATGAGAGAATAAAATCAAACACATAATAACATCAAATCAGTTGGTTATGGAAAATAAAATAAATAAAGTTTACAAGTAACAAAAAATAAATTTCTCGGGATATAGTACGTAAACATGCTTAGGCAATATAATTGCTCAACTCTACAGCTTCAGCTATGGATATTGTTCAAGAACTACTTTTTTTTGCTAGTTGATCATTTGGAAATTGCCCAAGCGACAGTGCATACTGTTTGTGGCTGGGGAATGTTTCAAATTATTTATGTGAGAAAAAAAACTGCTTGGCGATATGTGAACATACTTGTTTATTTTACCGAAGTCAATCTGAATTCTGTGAACTGTATAGGTTCGCAAACATGGTTTCCAAACCCTTTACGTCTGAGTTCTGAGATTAAATGGGTTCGCAAACCCGGTTTACAGATCCCTACCATATGACTTTTGCAAACTGCCAAGGTTAGCAAACCCGTGTGGCCTGACTTTCGCGAACACCCAAGGTTTGTGGACGCGGTTAACAAAACTTTGTGGCCAGACTTCGTGAATTGTAAGAGGTTTTAAAATCCGGATGGCAGACCTACCCAGTTCAGTATTAGCAAAAGTCATGAACTACTTTATATGTTTATGCCCGGCTTTGTTACGATTCCCATAAACACATCTAAGATAACTTAATTTATTCATAAAATCACTTTGCAGTCGTGGATCACTGATTAGTCTTGAGTGTTATTGAACACCATTATTGCTTATAAGTACAAAGGCTACTGAGATGCTATGAACCATCATTGTGCATGGTTCCATAACCCTGGACGATAATGCATATTCTTCTATGTAATTTTAAGGCAGACTTATCACATGCTTGCATGAATTCCTAATAAGAACTTCATCTAAACTGAGATAGTACGTATTTGCTTGAATTTCAAGTAACTCTAGATTGAATCCAAAGCTACCTAGAGTCTTGAAAATTTATAAATAAAAAAACTCTTGTAACTGGATTTCTCATCCCTAGCAATCTTGTGTCCTAGTTGCTAAGCTAGAGTCGTCCTCTAAAAGCTAGGTTTCATATGAAAAACATAATTATGTTACGATTGTGAAGACTTAACTTAGGGATTCATGAAGCCCGATCAGACTATCTTTTACCCAATAGTTCGTGTATCCGGATCTTGTTATTATTGATCTTTGAGGTTTTCGTAATCTTGGATCAGGAACGAGATCGATTGAAATCACAAAGTTCTCTTCGTCTCATACTTTGTGATTCCTCGAGATAGATATCTAAAATCTTCTTTGATTTGTTTGGATTGTTCTTGAGAGGTGGTTAGTAATTTAGGCTTCTCAGCTAACTGAGTATAAGTGTTCCGGATTTGTGAGGTTTGCTGAAATTTGTCTCATGCAAACATATTCCCAAAGCTAGATCGAATAATCAAAAGGGAAATCAAATAGCCTTGTCTGTTAGAGGCAGATTGGTATTAAAAGTATTCACCGAGGTTGAAGCAAATCTTAGGATGTAAAGGACGTTAGCTAAGGGAATCGAGTGTGCAGAATCTTGCGAGGTTCAAGAGGCGTAATGAACATGACCGCAACTGAATTGCTTAGAAAGTTAACCCGGCTTCAACTATATTTCATTCCGAAGTCTGACAGTAGACTAGTGTCTGTAGCAGTTTAATACAAAGCAGGACAAGGTCCCTGGGTTTTCATGCAGGTGCAATTTTCCTCGTTAACAAAAATCTTGTGTGTGTGTGTGTGTGTGTGTGTGTGTGTGTGTGTGTGTGTGTGTGTGTGTGTGTGTGTGTGTGTGTGTGTGTGTGTGTGTGTGTGTGTGTGTGTGTGTGTGTGTGTGCTTTCTACTTTTCCGCATTAAAAGTTATTCTTTTGGTTGCTAAAAAGTACTATGCAACTTCGTACTCCAATCAAACGAAAAAGTTAGTGGTGTACTTAACTCCTTTTCATCAAAATACAAATAAGATCTATGAGGATGCAAATTAGGCCAAAATGCAAATCGAATAATTTTCAGGCAATTTTAGATGGGAATATAGATTAAATCATGTGAATTATGATTCTAAAGTTACATTTAAGATCGAAGTACAATATTAAGTGATCAATCAAATATAAATGAAGAACAAATCTTGAATCCTATATCTGAAGCCCTTTTTCCAGTAGCAAGTACCAGGTAGGGCGGAGATAATATCTCGTGAAGATCTTATCTCCAAAATATGGCTAAGTTTCTACGTCGGCTCGCCAACCTGAGCAACCTGTACAAAGACAATAATAAATCCTTAGCACATTCCGTGCCACGGGTGGAACAAGGATTTGGCACACTATTTTAGTAGGGTTTACGCATTCGCGACCGTTAAAATAGCATACCCACTATATCCCTGCCCATGGCTTGCAGGGCTACAGGGAGGAGTCCCCTCTTTCACGATCCTGCTTCCTGCATAGCTACAGGAGGGAGTCTCTCCCTTCACAATATGCTAGGATGATTTCACATGTTCACCATTTCAAGAGACAACAATCGATACCTTTTCGACAGATAAGCAAATGGACCAAACGAGTCTTTCCCTAAGACGACTCAGGGAAGAAGCTGAAGAGGTAGTCGGGCTTGTTTTCGCCGCGTGGAACGGGGAGCCAACCAGTACCGAAGACCAAACACCACTCATACGCCAACATGTATCGTCCATCAAGGAACGACCGTCTCCAATAGAACAAGCCCGCCAAGCATTTAAGACCAGGCGAGCACGAGCACCAGGGACAAGTTGTTTCAAGCGGGCACGCTGTGTGCGAAAGATCTATCTTCCCAGCGATAGGGAAGATTAAGCAACAAACGGGGGGGCACCATCAGTATCTTCTCGATAAATAGGCAACTTAGGAACCAAGTTTGGGCACGACACGGGCGTTGAAGAGGTAATCGGGCTTATCGTTCACCACTCGAGGCGGGGAGCCAACAAGTACTTGAAAACCAAATACCACTCATATGCGAACAAGTATTGTCCATCGAGCAACAACCGCCCGAGGAAGAACTAACAACTCATGTCAGTGGTGCCGAGAGAAACACGAGCTCCCGAGACAAATCATTCCGAATGGACACGCTGTGCGCGAACATACAAACACGGTCCAACTCAATCCGGGAACAAAAATCCTACCTCTTTCACGTGAATCGATGCTCTCCACTTATGTTTATCCAATGCATCTTCCTCAACTAAATTCCGCTTCTCCAAGTCATGCTTCACCGACTCATCCCACGTAAGTTTCGGTCATCCTCTACGTTTCATCCTACCCTCACCGCGCAAGATGCGTCCTACGCGAACCGGCGCATCGGGAGGTCTTCGGCGTAAGTGCCCAAACCAACGCAATCGATGCTGGGTGAGCATCTCCTTGATTGGTGCTACCTTCAGCTTCTTGCGAACGTATTCATTCCTGATACGATCGTGTCTCGTGTGTCCGCAAACCTATCTCAGCATACACATCTCAGTTGTGCTCAGTTGCCTGACGCTCCGATCCTTCGTCGCCCAGCACTCAGCGCCATAAAGCATCATGGGTTGAATCGCCGTTTTGTAGAACTTGCCTTTCAACTTAATGGGGACTTTCCGGTCGCACAAGACACCTTTATCCAATCTCTATTTTTCCCATCCTGCTTGGGTCCGATGTCGAATGTCCTCTTCAATCCCACCATCGCTTTGGATCATCGAACCCAAATATTTAAAGGAATCCTTTTTAGGAACTAGTTGTCCGTGGAGCAAAACATCCCCAACATCCGGTCTGGGATCGTCGAAGTCGCACCTTAGGTATTCAGTCTTAGTCCTACTAAGTCTGAATCCCTTCGATTCAAGAGTTTGTCGCCAGCACTCAAGCTTCTCCTCCACCTCTGTCCTGGACTCTCCAATCAGCGCCACATCATCTGCAAAGAGCATAAACCATGGGATCTCTCCAATCATCTCCAATCTTGAATATCAATCAAAAAAAGTTTAATTTTTTTTACGCTAAGACGATACGAACGTTCGTTTTATTACATATCTGAGTTCTAATTTTGAATCAGATGAATCTGAATTAGAGATTTAGGTTTTTATATAAGGAACACTAGTTGACACCCCTTAATTTTTCTTCTTTTGTGAAAGTATCCTTGAGGGGTATATTTTAAGTTTTAATGAAACTTAACTAGTGTTTTCTTGAGGTGTTAAACTGAACTAGTATGATCTTGACGCATGGAAATGTTAGCTCATCCTCCTTCAAATGTTGAACTGAATTAATATAACGTTATATGTGAACCATAAGTAGTCCGTAAATCTTAGATAACAACAACTCTTATAATACTCGTGAAGTATCTGGAAAATCAGATGTATTTAGTACAACCTAAAATAAAATTTGCGTAACTTTTTATTTTGAAACAACTACGTGTCTATGTTTAATATCAAGATCAGAAAGATAAGACGAAGGAAGAACTTAAACTAGTGTTGTTGATGGGATTTTTTTGGTTTATCTTTTGATAATATCCTTTGATTTCTTTGTCTTCAACACATTAGTTGCAAAGCTCGACTTGTTGATAATTTTCTAATCATTTCGAAAATACGTTCATCTTGCTATAGTGCCGAGAAGAAACTTGGACCAAATCATTCCAATATTTTTTTTGTGGACCTCGGTTTTTTGATGTTTAATGGGTGGATCAGCCAATAACAAGACCCATAGTTATGATACTGAATGCTAAGGGACAACACTGTCCGACTGGTCAAGATTTAGCTTCATTCAATCCAATGTATAACAAAATTCAAACTTGACATTCGCACCCAATCCAACATCCATTAAATTTGATCTAATAGACTTTATATTTAAATCATTATTACAAAAGATAAAAGGAAAAAAATATCCTATATAGTTAAAAGTGTATTGAACCTTTCAGGAGAGGAATTGAACTATCAATAGCAAAATGCTCATCTCTTTATATAACATAATAATTTATAGGGACAAACACAATAAAAAAATAAATGTAAACACAATAAATTTATGTATAAGTTTGTTCATATCTTATACCACAAAAATGAAATATTTCATTAAAAAATACTATAAATGGTGAAAGACCAATTACACTACACGTGAAGATAAAAAATAATATGTAACATCTAAATGTAAGATAACGCTTCATTGAAACTCATATACATAAATTTAAATTGTATACATAATTGGCAATATAGTTGAACTCTCAGAACATCAAAACTCATGTACATTAATTTAAATTGTGTACAACATTGGCAATATAGTTGGACTCTCAAGACATAAAAACTCATGTTAGTTATGTTAATTTAAAATGTATTTATATATCTCTAGAAACACTAACGGTACCCCCAACAATTAGTTTTGTTAGTTATAATTTATTTAACATGAAAATCATTAAATTGTTTGAAATTTTTTCTATCAATACCCCCTATTTTTATATATATTTTCACCAATTATTCACAAATACATCTAGAAACCTGGTCAAAAAGGAAACATGTGCCAATAAAAAGATGAACCTACAGAGCTAGACATGCACAATCCTCCGTATAAGCTATTGGAGCAAGCAACTTGATGATGATGTAATCAATCTCTCTCAGGAAAAACTGCTTGGCATGATTGCAAAACGCTTGGCATGATTGTAAAGTGCTTGGCATGGACGGCAGACAAGCTGAGGTTTTCAAGTTAGTTTTTCATGTACTTTATGTGGGTCTTTGAATGAATTCGCGTCACACTTTTTATTGTACTGTTCTTTGTCGAGACAAAATTTGGAATTTTGTTATCCCATTTATTTATAGGTTCGGTTTTCCTATGGAGGTCGTTGATTTGTGTAGGTATTGGCCTCATGTTCACTCCCTAAGAATTGGGAAGACCCTATGGTCTTTTATACCTGCTACTACCTTATGGAATTTATGGATCACTTCCGCAATAAAAGCCATCAATTGCTGGCTTGGTTGAAAGTAGTTATTCCAAATAATGGAATTGATGTTCAGTTGGCCATTTCGAATTGGGAAGAACTGTTTACCTCCGTACTCTGTAATGTAGGATCTCTTATTTTCTTTGTCTTTTAATTCTTTGTTGTATTTTCTATCGCTTCTCTCTTTTTGATTTTGGATCGTACTTCTTTTTTACCTCTTGTAAGTTGTAATACATGAATAAATCTTCTCCTTTTTTCAGAAACATGTTTCCTTATTCTTTAGCAACTAAGAAGACTTTCGCCCGTTCTTGCCATAACAATACTGGAAATTAGTGAGACTTTTAATTCCAGAAGGGATTATAATCGATTAAAGGAAAAACCAACTAAATATGATGGGTTTCGTCGAAGGAAATTAAAGAGGGTTTTCGTTTTTCAAACAAAACAAATATTTTTGATAGTTTCAGTGGTTTATCGGGGCCTGCAAAATAGATATTTTTGATGGGTAGAGAAATTAGTTTAGAGGGTAGACAGATAAAGGGGTGCCGTTAGTGTTTTTAAGGGGGTATATAAAATTTAAATTGTGTACATAATTGGCAATATAGTTGGACTCTCAAATCATCAAAAGCCACCTCTGATGTTGTATTACTATATTTGCTGCTTAACCTAGATCGACTAAAATTAGGTTATAAAAAAAATGGTCTATTTTTGTGCACTCTTCTAAAGAGTGTATATTCAAATTGCTAATATGATTGGTTAACTAGTTAACAGATAGCCATATTATCATTCATGTTTAGAATCTCGACCCACTTTACATAACTCCTAAAATTAAATTAGTGCTGAAGATCAAAATTCTCATGCACCTCGTTCGGAGAGTAAATCGGACTCGAAAAGAGAATATCCAAACTTATATATCACCTTCGATTCTTTGAGTCACATGAATACCCCTCTATATCTATCCTCATTTATCTGTTAACCTAGCGAGTATATCCGATGGATATCTAAGTTGACATCCACATCCAATCTGCTTACTGTTGGATTTCTAACCTACGTCTGTATACGGATCGGGTGTCCACCCACGAAATAGCGGATGGGTCCGGTCGGGTTGGCGGACTGGCGGACTGGCCTCCAAATGCTCAGCCTTGAATTGCCCTCCTTCAGTGGGCCTATATTTCCTAGAACTAAGGCTTAGTTTGGTATTAATTTACATAATTTTATCTAAAAGCACTTTTTTAGATAAAGCACTAGTAGAAAAATCAATTGAACCCTTCCATCGATCTTTGTCTTCTGTGAGAAAAAACACCACTAGCGATTACAACCATCACGTTTGGTAAAATATTAATTAAAGTTGAAAATTTCATTTTTCATTTTCAATTTCATTAAAAAAGCAATCAAAATGTGTTTGGTAAAATTTCAACCAAGTTTCAGATTCAACCATTGTTGTTGTAACAAATGACAAAAATCTCATTACATATCACTCATGGTAGTTTTATTTTAATTTTATTGTTTAAAAAAATAATTAATTTTTTTACTATATAATATTAATGTTCATACTAATTACCACTATCATTATGATTGTTAAGAAATTATTTTACTTAACAATTAAGTAATTATTTAATATTTATTTTTATTTTTACTGTTGACAAATTAAGTAATTATTCAAGCAAAAAATGAAACTAAAATTAAGTAATTATTTAATATTTGTTTTTATTTCTACTGTTGACAAATTAAATAAATGGTATATAAAATAGTTCGAAATAATAAAAAATACTGTAATAATAATTAAAGAATGCAATGTAAGAAATAGTAAGAAATTGATTGTATATAAATTTAAGGGTAACTTTTTTAAGTTTAAATCATTTATAAAATAAAGTAGGGATAAAAAAGATAAATCATTATTGATCATTAAATTTATGTGGGATCCACTACAACTTATGCTTTTGTAGCTTTTAAAAACTATTGCTCCTCCTCCCAACTTTTAAAAATTGAGGAATTTGGGAAGTCTTTGGATAAAAATCACTTTAGTTTTTTTTTGATATTACCAAACACCAACTTCAAAATTTATTGACATATATAGGTTTTAAAAGTGCTTTTGAAAAAAAATAAGCATTACCAAACTCAGCCTAAAATCCTTGGTTTTACCTGATTACCTCTCACCGCGGTGCAGCTAGTGGCAGTGCTTGCTCTAATTGCGTGCGGAAGCGGTATAAGTCCTGAAACTAGGTCCACTAGGATCTCAGCAGTTCTCCCACACAGAAAAGGCAGAAACCGAGAAATCTTATAGCTACAGAGACAAAGTGAGAGGGATCACAATCCCTAGATTACTGCAGTCTGCGGATCGCGGTACCAAGTTTTTTTTTAGTGATAAAAATCTCCTTCGAAATTTTGATGTTATTTTTGTCTGTTTCAAATGTTATGTACTTATGTTGAACTTGCATTTTACCTGTTTGATAAATTGTTTCTTAGTTTAATTCATGAGTAAAAATGTTGAAAAATGGTGAATTATATTAATTGCGATTTTTTTTTGTGTGTGTGTTGTTAGTGAGAGTGTCTGGGAAGTGAATTTTATGGCAAAGATGGAGAACCAGAAACATACCCTTGTTAGATGTCCTCATTGTGCCGGACCTCTTTCTAAAGAATTGGTAATTTCTCTCTTACTCCCTCTTTCTCTCACTCCCCATCTCACTGTCGAGGATATCTTCGCAGGAAACTAGTCGCTGGACAATTTCACCACTAATCAGAGACAGTTTTTCCATGGTATTAGCTCCCTCTCTTCAGTTTTACTCTTTATATGATCATAACGTTTGCTTTTTGTTAAGGGTTTATCAATATTAGATTCCCAGGTGCTTTTAGCTTTATCTAGGCTTCTGATGCTTAAAATTTGTATGTATATATAGATTGGATCTGCTGTTGGTGGTACTGCAAGCGCATTCTATGGATTTAACCTTGGTAGATTCAACTCTTTTTGTTCTTCATTTATAGTTGATTAGTGTTAAAGAAAGTTCAATCACATTCTCCGATAATGCAAATTTTTTGTTCCTTTTCTGTCATTTATGCATTAAGCTCGGTATTGTAAAATGCTAAACCAGCATATAAGTGTAATGCTAAAGAATCATGACCATGGTCCATGTGAATGCATACGAGTTACTACTCCCTCCGTCCCAGAAGAAGAGGAGGTAGTATTGAAGTATGAACAAAAGTATGCAGCTCATTCCTGATTTCTGTAGAAGCACTTTATAAAATCATGCTTTCGTATTATGCAGTTTCTGAGTTAAAAGAGAACAGAGCTTACATTCTCCACCATTCTTTGTGTATCATGAAGTATGACTTATACTTGAATTGTTTTGTATGTTTCCTTGAATTAGCCTTCACACGGAAGTTACTCTAAACTCTCCAGTCTAAGAGGAATCTTTGTTGAAACTCATCCAAAACTAAAAGTCGATGTTGACAGTTTGGTGGCCATCCCTAAACTAAGATTTATAAACACTAGCCTAACCTTACTCAACTTAACCCAATTCATGTGTGGATCACAGTAAAGTGATCCCCATGAGGTTGATTGGGGATACTGCTGTTGCTGTTGTCCTGTTATCTCTTATCTCCCTTCATAAATATGATTTATTTGTTTTAAGTGTATGCGTAGTTATCTGCTATGCCATGATATAAACTTTCATATATAATGTGGATTATTAGGTTTAAAAGCAAAGGTTCAAAATCCAACATGGTTATTCACTTAAGGCTTGGATTGTTCATCTCACCAAATCTCATGCATCTAGATCTTCTACCATACTGAATTTTACTGTCTTATCCAACTGGAAAGAAAATTGGCCACGTTTTTGCAAAAGATGGATAAAAATTAGCAACAAGAAGAACCTATAATTAGCCTGCTATGTTTAAAAAAAAAGAAAGAAGATATTGTTGGGTTGTGAACCATGTGAAAAGAAAGGCGATGTACAAGAAATCAGGAACTAAGAAAGAAGTGGCCCAACTGTATTTATACTTCACCCTTTTCTTGAGGTGGATAATATCTTGTACAGTTGACGTGGGAGGAAGCTGTGAAAAGAGACTTAAAAAAATGGAATGAGTCCAAAGAGCTGACTTCAGACAGAAGTGCGTGGAAGTTAGCAATTCACGTACCAGAACCATGACCTAGGGAGTTTGGATAAGATTTGTTTTAGGTAGCTTCTAGAGGTTAGGACTTTGTTCAGCAATTTGGGAGCAAGAACTTAGAGCTTAGGACTTTGACCCCTAGGGTTTATTAGTATGGTTAGTATCTGGAGTGGATTATTACTATCATTACTTTTACTATTTCTTTTATTTTTTGTCTTTAGTTTTGGTAACTTTGACATGGGTTTCATACTTTCATTTACCCCAACTTGTTTGGGACTAAAGGCTTGCTTGTTGGATAATATCTTGTACACTTCTAGTGTTCTTATATCTTTGTCTTTCACGCAGTGACGCAATTGGTTCAAAGGCGGATAAAGGGCCCTATGTGGTTACATTTTCTCGTCGGTGTAAGTGTTTTGATTTTGATAGATTTTGTTTTGTTTAAATTAGTCCATTTGGCGTTATTTCATCCATGTTTGCGAATGTTCTCCAGCATCTCAAGTCTGCTGCTTTTCGTGCATTGTATATTTGAAGTTTATAAAAACTAATCTTGTGCCCGTTATATTTATGTAAAGCCGAAATAAACTATTACGACAACAGCCTTAGGAAAAGAAACTTCTCCCAACAGACCACACATTCGTTCTAAAATCCTATATGAATGAACAATTAAAGTAAGTAGGAAATTTATGATCATCACCTTAATAGCTTGGTTTCTTTGATAATTGGGCTTGGTGGGAGTGTTTTCCTTGGCACAAAAGGGAGGTTGAATAGAATATGTAAACTTTCAATCGTTTACTTATCCACGGTTTAGGAAAGATCCAGTGGTTGAGATGCTTGGTTACTGATGCTAGCAGAAAAAGATCTCTTCTATATATGATATATTTTTGATTCCATTTAAGTAAGCAAGTTTTTATCATCCCTGATTGTTGAGACCTTCGAAACTGGTTTCTGTGGGCCATTTTTTCGCAAGAGGAATATTGTGGGGATTTGGTATTTGTTGGTGGTTTTGAGCTGATCTATCGGATATGCAGAATTGTACTATATGGTTTTCAGTAGTATTCCATAGAAATTTGGTCAATATGCTTTTGTAACTCGCTCCACCTGAATTTCCCTAATCATCTGATTTTTTAAACTTTCAACTGACACTTTTATGAACGGTAGTTCTAAAGCAAAGCTTACGCTGTATGTAAAGTATGGGCTACATCTGCTGAAAAGTAGCAGTTTTTTAATAAATCCTAAAGATTAGGCAGAATATAAATAAGACTACAGGTATGGTACATTATCGAATAGGGTGATAGAACATTTCTTTACTAATTTTATATTTGTAATCTTCATCTCACTCTAGGCAGAAAATATTGGGCTCTCTTGTAACTTAAAGAATCTAAATACTAAAAACATGAGAAACTTTGAGAGTTGGCGGTGAGAAGTTAGTGTTGTATGAATCTTAGGGTTTACTGGTCAATACAAGGATACAGGTAAAGCTTCTAAGATATCAATTGCAAACAAGTTTAAAAAAAAGGGATAGACCGTGGTCATAAAGACATGACCTTCTATGCTGCGTGTATGCCATAATTTATTTGTTTTTAAATACAACAGTGCCAGCAAAGTGGAATAACAACTTGGTCTGTCATTTAAGTTTCAAGCAAGTTATGGCGGGTACTTGCTCATTCAGGCACCAACTGGTAACAGTTATTAGATAGATCAATATGATGGAATTTCTAAGATAAAACAGTGGAACCAAAGTACTTCCTATAGTTATACTCCCCCTGTCCCATAAAAAGTGGATCTTTCACTTTTTTATTTTTGCCTGAAAATAGGCGCAAGTTAGAAAAGTGGAAGACCCACTTTTTATGGCATGGAGGGAGTATTAGATTAGATTACTCCTTTCATTCTCATTTCAAGCAAGCTATGGCGGGTACTTTCTCATTTCAGATACTTGTGCTGTTGTGCTCATCACTAACTGGTAACATTGTTAGATAGATTAATACGATGGACGTGAATCTTTTATCCATCTTTTATACGGTTTTGTTGAATGCCACCCATACTTATTTATTGTATTACTTTCTCTATAAGTTCCAAAGATGATACTGTTTTTGTATTTAGTGGTTGTTTGCTTTATCGTGGTTCCACTCTTTCTGTCATCCTCAGTTCATTTAGATCAAATATTATGACCTTAATTTCAACTTTGAAATACATAACATTTTAACTGGTGCTTAAAGAAGCAAAAGTAATAAAAGTGACACTCTTTCTTTTCCTTTTTCGGATGTTGTGGGTGCAGACTCCACCGGTGATACTGTTCTCTTCTGCTTGTGCTGGGTTGGCAGGTTAGATATTTCTGTGTATAAGTTTGGATTCATTCTTTATAGTCATTATCTGGTTTTAGTTCTGTTGGTGAAACATTCTATTCTAATACAATATAAATGTGTTTGGCTTTCTAAGTGTAGACAATTTAGATGAATGTTGTCTTTCTCATCTTCTTTAATGCAACAATATATTTTTTCCTTTTTTAAAAAATGATTTACTGAGGGAAAAAAAACTTTTAGCCTCTGAAAACATGTCTCTGTCTCCATATCCTATATCAGTTCTGAACTTCTGTTCAACAATCACCAAAGCCTCCTCAAAACCAATACGATACAACATAGCTTAACAATATCATTCTTACACAACCAGAGCCCTGATAGACCAAATTTTGCAAGGAATAAACATTGAGACCTAGCCTCAGTTGATGTTTCTACGTAAATCTCGCTGCTGTTGGGTTGTAACTACTGCTAACTTGCAGCGTCGGGGTTCATAGGGTGAAAGACCTAGCTAATTTTGTGAAATAGACTATTGCAGTGAATTTTAACTCCAAAGATATGTCTGTCTTAGAATTGAGTCAGAAGTGTGCTAGTGTCCTAACATTGTGACAGTAATATTGGCCCTCATAATGCAGTATATTGGATAATATTCAGCTTATTTGATCTAATCTCCTTTTTTCATCAGCAGATGTGACAGTATTTATGAGCAAATGAATCACAATGGAAATATGTCTTGCATACCGTGGCCCATGTCATTTCTTCATCTTTTGAACCTACTAGCAGTTACCTGAGTCTCAATACTAAATACACGCATGCTTTATTTTCTAAATGTGCAGGGGGTGCGGTTCCAGCAGTAGCCCAACTTGTCTCGTCATCTTATCATGCAGCATCTTCATCAATGTCAGCTTCACGTCCTGTCTCCTCCGAGGATGATAAGAAGATCCCCAACAAATCAACAACCTCTACTCTGTAATCACTAAGCAGTTGCTGCAACTATTATCCCACTGACCCTCAGATTGAGAGAGAAGGAGAGACTTTCTCCTGTCTAATTTACTTGTAGTTTGATGTATATATGCAGATTAAATCGGCACTTTTCTCAAGGGTTGTCCAATAAAATGTACTATATTGACACCTGATGATCTTATTGGCAGTTGTAAGCATCAAAAACTTCTTTCTCGCAGGCAGCCTCTCAAACCAGAATCCTAAATCTCATCCCCTTGCATATTGAAAAATGTGAAACTGGAAATGTAATCGGAAAAATACTCTATACCCATTGTCATGTTCTAGTCTGAGTCGGATGCTTAAAAAAAAAAAAGGTTCTAGTCTGACCTGAAAAACCGAACTGGTTCGGGACGCCCACTTATGCTACAAATAGATTTAGCGAGAAACTCTATAAATTAATGATGTTGGGACCACTAGAACTTATAAATTAAGCGAGATATTGATTAACCGATAAATTAATAATTATTACTTATTACTTATAGCAAACCTCACCATCTACAAATCTTAATTTCAACCGTTAAATTTGAACGGCTGATATTCAAAGGGGTAGATGGTCGTTTTTACATCTCGAATTGTGTTCATTTTTTGTATGAATGTAGAGTTTTATAAGAGGAACATATCACCAAAATATTACACTTAAATTCATTGTCGTTTAGGTTTTGCGGAGAAAATTGCGCAAATCTTGTCTGACCTTGTCCATCTAAGAGTGTCCATGGATCCTCCCTCTTAATAAAATAGGTACAACGTCGATGGAAGGCAACCTAGCAACAAGTTGGGACCCTACACCTTTTTGAATGAAAATACTATAAAAAAGAGAATTGCCTATTTTGTAGTTTAGGTCATAATTAGCTATGCAATTGCTCAACCTCTTCAAGAGAATCACCATATCTTCACCAAGTTCGTCTAAAGTGGAGAAAGCAAGGACGCCAAAACCATACCCATGAGCAGACACTTATCCAAATATTTGGACCGCTTGCGTGAAATAGCATTAAAAATGGCGACACCTGGAACGAAAGCCCGACCACTGTTACCAGAAAAAGGTGAAACACCAGTAACATCAAAGTAAACATCAAGCAAACACCTTGACCGTTAACCCAATTATAGACAAGAATGTCACCAGGCTTTAAAGCCTTGGCATCGTCAGTTAAGATCCCAAGATTGACCTCTTTTCTTGCTGCAACTCTGGCCTTGTAACAAATATCAGAGATAACATCCCTAACAAAATCATGCCTAAACTTTAAGCCCACCTCACTTGCGCAATGAAGTGCATGATCGCCATAGACATCCATGTTCCTCTTACAACAAGCACAAACCGCAATATTGTTAAAAATAGGTATACCAAGTCAGTAACAAAAAACTGCCCTGAACTTTCGAGGTCCAAGTGTCTGATTAAGTCCACATATTGGTATAGCTTTGAGATAGTCCTGAGCGTGGTCAAGCCTGTTGCTTTGCCAAAGTATAGTACCACGTTCCAACATAACAAATTTGTAAGGCATGTCTTTCTTAACAACCTCAAATACTGTATTGCCAAAGATTTCATAGGACGAGTGGCAATAGTGTTGATATCGAAAGAAGACAGCCCACATACCTGCATGAAATGTGACAAAGCATGTTGAAAACTAACGCTTGGTTCAGATTCAGGTGGAAGATTAAGGATGACTTCCTGCAGATTTCTTGTTTGAAAACAAGAAGCAAGAAATTAAACAATATTTTCTCGTATCTTCCATCGTGTGAACACCCAGACCCCCATCCTTCATTGGCAGCATAGCAATACGTTGTTGGAGGAGCCCAAACCCTGCACCATCTCCTGTAACAATATACCGCAGAAATTGTACCAAGGGATTATCATAACAAGAAGTAATTTGTTAAAGAACATTAGGTTAGGTAGTTCTCATGTTAAAATAAAGCTTCGAACACCTGCGCAACTTCGTAATAGTAATAACTCACTTTGCGGGTCACGTAATTGCTTAACAGACTCCATGAGTTGTAAAGCTTTATCAATTTTAGTCTTCACTAGATCACTGCAAAACTGCAAATTAAGACTTACCGGCCCTCCCAGCAGCTTTACACCACGAGTAGGTCTATTAATGTTGGCCGGAAAAAATCCATCAGCTTGACTTCTAGGATCAACACAGGGCCAAAATAATTCAGTCTTGTTAACATTAAGATGTAACCCACGGCTGCTGCCTTCAGCCTGAATTATCGAGAGCGCTTTAGCTACTTCCATGCTATCACCAGCAATAGTAGCATCATCAAGGTACCATGCATGGAAATCCAGTTTGCACTGGCTTGAAATCATGTTCACTAGAGGGTGAAGAACCAAGGCAAATAATAGAGGACCCAGCGGATCCCCTTGTTGTACCCCAAGAGCAGATGAAAAAACAGCCTCATTATAATAGAGTCTTGCTGGTGAAGCATTACAAAACTCCACCCATCCGGAGATGCTAGGACATCTAAGTCTAACTTCATGAATTAATGTGGTTCGATCAACCATATTAATTAATATCTTATTAACTTATAGAGAAATTGATTATCAATTTTTTTTCTTTCTAAATACTGTAGAATATTAAATTCTTCAAAGCACCCTTCAATCTCCCATTTTGCTTCATTGTAAATTTCAATCAACAGATAACACGAGTTTAGAACAATTCGGGTAATATTTAGACGGTGAAATCACACATTACTTGCAAATTTTGATCGAAAAGCTGGGTTATCGCAATTCAATGAATGTCAAGATGTGTACGGAATTTCCGGAAGAAAATGAAGTTACGCAACTGTTGACTGATGAAGAAATAATTGAGAGCATTATGGAAACTGATAAAGATGGGAAAGAAAATGATGAAAGTTCTACAATAGATCCCCCTTCATGAAACGAGGTTGTTAAAGCGGCAATCATATTAAATAACTTTTTTGCCGAGCTATGATAAAATAACACCAGAAATTCTTACGATGATAAGAAAAACTAGAGATGAAATTCAATGTGATATTGATTTTAACAAAAAACCAGAAGACAATTGAATCATTTTTTTTTAAATCTTCATAAGTCATTAATATATTGAATATATATAATGAGTTATTAATTGATATTTCATATGGGGCCTACATAGGTAATCAAAAATATATTATTTTATAATTTTAGCGAATTATTAATTTGGCACGTTGTTCCCGACTCGGGACTGGATAAAAATATTATTAAGAGAGTTTATAAATAATCGAGTATTAATTAAAGGAGTTTCTACTATATCTTTTTTGATTTTTTTTTTTTTTTTTTGGTAAACTTAAAATTTTATTCATCTCTAATGAGGTTCAGGCACAGAGTGCCTTGACAATAAACTTACAATCCATAGGGAGAAGTCATTGTATTCTTCTAAACATAATTTAAGAATTTTTTTTTTTTGCGATTCCCATTCTGAAAGACATTTTTCTTCTCTGGGGTTCGTTTTTTCTGTCAGCCCTTCATGAGTCTGGTTGTTTCTAGTATCCCAAGTTCATCCCCATATCCCTGCTGGCAGTTTCATTTATCATCATAGTTAATTCCTTTGTTATCTATTAATATAGGTACATTTTGTTTGGGTCTTCAAACAATGTTATCATTGCATGTAAGTTACTACACCACCTGATAAATAGGTGGAAACATTTTGCCAAAAAATCTACTTGATAATCAAGAGTCATGGTAAATAACATTTGAATCCCTTCATAAACAGGTTGTTTTAGATTATAGGTGGGTTCCACCATCCCACATGCCTAAATGAGTTTTGTTTTGAGCATACTCTCTAAAGGGTGTGCATGTTACATTTTAATCTTATCCATTTTGATAAATTTTGGAGTCATGTAACGAAGGAAAAGAATCTAAACATGCATGGTAATATGGTTTTTCGTTAACTACATAACAAATGAGATATAAATGTCAAATTCACGCTCTTTAGTGGAGTTTGGAAAAACATGGATTCTAAGTAAATGTTGTACTTTCACGGACAAGTTAAATTTCTCCGATGTATCTTGAGACAAAACAACACATAAATGCTACGAATTGATTACCATATATCTTTTTGCATTTATGGTAAAATCAATAAAGTATTTCAATATAATGAAGAAAATCATAATGATATAAATGAGTAAGATATTTTTTTAAGAAAGAAATCATATACAAAAGGAAATCAAACATTATATAAATGAATAATACCAGAAAGAAATCATACACATCCATATGATCGTATGATCAATCTCCTCCACCAACCATATCATATTTATATAATTTATCAATTAATAATGTCGAAATTTATCGAGTTAACATGTTGGTTTTTCATATTAGCGATATTTGTTAATGAAAGGTTAGTTGAAGGAAAGACAACTACGGAAGCGGTAAACAAAGCGATAATCAAAACCATTAAGGTGAATTAGTAATATTTTTACATTAATGAATACATTTGATATCATGATTTTCGACGTATTTATTCATATGTATTTATCTCGTTATTTCCATATTGTAGGTTGAAAATGCTGAGATTACTGATCGTTATGATATCATGGTTTTTGACATATTTATTTATATGTACTTATCTCGTTGATTTTCATCTTGTAGGTTGAAAATGCTGAGATTATTGATTGTTATGATATTTACAGACAACCTGGTCTTAATCATCCCTTGCTTTGTAATCATACGATACAGGTTTAGTTGACATGTTTACATACTTTTGCCAATAATATATATATATATATACTTTTAGACACCTAAGAAATTACTTAATTATTTTTGTTATGAAACAAATGAAACCAAGTTCGTACCAAAGAGGGACAAAATCAAATAATTTGGGGACACTTCAACTTATCCAAACTTGGCATAAGTATGGATCATGTCCCGAAGGAACTATCCATATTCTGAGGAAAGGAAAAAACTACAATCACACACTCTTACGTAAACATCATTATCCAAGATTATCACCATATGAAACTCATGTTATGTCACGATCAAACGACACTACAAACAACAATATGGTCCATGAGGTATATGTAAATCACATATCATTGATATTACTAATTTGTTTACTTTACTCTATGTGTAAATAGATTATTGTAGTGATCAAGATACACGTTTTTATAGTACAATATAATTGGTGCGCAAGGTAATTTTCTAGGAGCACAAGCAAAAATAAATCTTTGGAAACCATTTACTAAAACAGAAGAAATGAGTATATCCCAAATTTGGGTTATAGCCGGTGAATACAAAGATCATAATACTATTGAAGTCGGATGGCAAGTAAGTTATTCGTCTAAAATTTTGTGCAAACGAACTTATATTCTCTTGTAGGGCACCATAATAAAAAATTTAAGTTTGTTTTTAACTAGGTGTACCAAGACCTATATGGTGACGACCAGACTAGATTTTTCATATACTGGACAGTAAGTATTACAACCACTTTTGTTATACGGAATGGTATGGTTATGAGGTAGTCTTGAAAGGCCATCTATTATTTATTTGCTTAAGATGATCGAATTGTTTAGTTGTTTTTTTCTTGTTAGACGGATGGATATATGAGCACGGGTTGCTACAAACTCCTTTGTGACGGTTTTGTGCACACTTCGTCAAATATTTCACTTGGATGCAATTTCACTGAGGTGTCCACTTTCAATGGTGACCAAAAACATGCCACATTTAGTATTCAGAAGGTAAGAAGATGATCAAATTATCATACCCGTTATCAGTTTTGATCCAAAAGTAAACATTGAATAACCTGGTAGGACTAAAGTAGCGGAAACTGGTGGATACAATTACAAGGCATTCCAGTCGGTTATTATCCAAGTTCTTTTTTCACGAAATTATCTAAGATAGCAACATCGGTAAACTGGGTGGAGAAATAATTAATGGGAAAACAAATGGACAACACACTTCGACTCAAATGGGTAGCGGTCATTTCCCTTCGGAAGGTGGTTTGAAGACGTCGAGTTATTTTAACTGGGTACAAGTATTTGATGAAAATAACATGATCAAGGACCCTGAAAACGTTGGGGAAAAAATCACAAATCCAAACTGCTACGATTTGAAAATAGACGATGAACATTATGGCACAAATGGCTATGGTTTTTACTATGGAGATCCAGGTTATAATGATAAATGTAAATGATTATATATATATATGTGTGTGTGTGTGTGTGTGTGTGTGTGTGTGTTAGAACATTGCTCAGTCGAACTCACAAGTGTTGCTATATCAAGCTTGTTGTCAAATTTAGTTGTCAAAACTATATCTTGATTTCAGTCTACAATTAGTTAAGTCTCGGTCTAGGATAGAGGTAGTTGAGAAACGAGCCAGTCATCATTTGCGTTCTACCGTTTGAAAGCGAAGATCAACCGAAGCTTTTGGATAACTTCATCAACAAAAGGTAAGTGAAGACTGAACCACCTATTTCTCAAGTTATATTCACCTTTATATCCTTGAGACGATTGTCGCATAACTAATTAGACTAGCTTGCATAGACAAGAATTTTGAGTCGAGAATTAATTATTTAGTTTACGAATTTCTCGACATATAATGACCAAGCTTAATGAAAATTTGTTCATACTTGATAAAATTTGGTGGAGAACATTTTATTTTTCGGAACCAAATCTTGATTCAAGTCTACCATTTGAAAATAGTCTGGAACAGTGATATGTGTCATTGATGTTATTCAGGAATGTTTCGAATTGATTTAGAGAAATATAGAACTACTATATTCGGAATACAAGACAGTTTTATCAGTCTTACAAACTGGGAAAATTGTTATATGTCTGAAGGCGTATTACATGTATTCGTACACGTAGATATCGACTTTCAGATTTGTATAATACGCATATTCGTACGCACATCATGGGAAAATCTGTTTGTTTCGTTATCCGGATAGGTATGTATTTTCATGTACAAACCATTTTGGAACCATGGTAAGGGAACCGGGTTAAAGTATTCAAACTGGTATGCGATCCAATACAGTTTTATGTTCTAGAACCAGTTCAAGTACCCAAATCGGTATGCAAACTGAAAAGGTTCTGGGAACTCTGGAACCGGTAAGGTCTTAAGTTTGCAAACCGATACGTGAATTGAAAAAGTTCTGTCAACTTCGGAACTCTGAGTTACACCTAAGTTTGCAAACCGGTACGTGAACTTGAAAAGTTCTGTCAACTCCAGAACTCGGTTATTGCTTATAAGTTTGCAAACCGGTCCGCGTACTGTGACTCAGCCGATTCACAAACTATCAAGTATTTGTAATTTGTGCATTTACAAACTATGTCGATTATGGTTCAATTGTGATTAAATTATTTCTCGGAGATAATTTGCATTGGATCAATTCTCTATTTAACACTAGACTCATTTGATCACATGATTGTGACTCAGGATCAATGTCTTTCTATCCATGGAAATGAGTGTTACGCTTTTAAGTTCAAACCGGCTAGTTTCGTCTAACTATTTTGAACATAGTCTTTATACACGGTGAAAATGCGGGGGTCTAACAACCACACCCAACAATTCGTTTGGCAATCTGGGAGGACTTACTCCAATACACTTTCTAGAAAATCAATTAGACAGTCATACTCAATCTAGAATAAAGTGTATCAAAGAGTTTAATATCTCTAAATCTTAATTCAATCCGCAATCAGCAAACAGAAATCTGCGAGCCTGATTGAATATAAGAGGAGTAACTTGAACGGTACCAAAGACCAATGTTCAAGTATCAATCAATGTAAATCAACAACCAAAGGTTGGATATTCTAATTGATTGATCTTAACGCACAACCTGTGATATTTCAATTATATAACAAAACATAATGCAGAAAAGAAATAACACATACACCAGAATTTTGATAATGAGGAAACCGCAAATGCAGAAAAACCTCGGGACCTAGTCCAGATTGAACACCACACTGTATTAAGCCGCTACAGACACTAGCCTACTACCAATTAACTTCAGACTGGACTGTAGTTGAACCCTAATCAATCTCACACTGATTCAAGGTACAGTTGTGCTCCTTACGTCTATGATCCCAGAAGGATACTACGCACTTGATTCCCTTAGTTGATCTTACCCACAACCAAGAGTTGCTACGACCCAAAGTCGGAGACTTGATAGACAAATGTGTCTCACACATAAAAGTCTATAGGATTGAATAAATCTGTCTCCCGCAGAAATACCCAAGAGTTTTTGTTTCGTCTTTTGATAAATCAAGGTGAACATGAACCTATCGATAACCCGGACTTATATTCCCGAAGAACAGCCTAGAATTATCAATCACTTCACAATAATCTTAATCGACTAGCAAAAGAAGATATTGTGGAATCACAAACGATGAGACGAAGTTGTTTGTGATTACTTTTTTATCTTGCCTATCGGAGATATAAAATCTCGAGTCAATTATTCCAATTGTACTCAACACGATATAAACAACAAGATCAGATCACACAACTACAAGATAATAGTTGGGTCTGGCTTCACAATCCTAATGAAGTCTTCAAGTCGTTAACCTACAAGGTCTCGAGAAGAAACCTAAGGTTAAAAGGAGAATCGACTCTAGTTATGCAACTAGTAACACACATGAGGTGTGGGGTTTGCTAGAGTTGCTAGAGTTCTCCTTTATATAGTTTTCAAATCAGGGTTTGCAATCCAAGTTACCTTGGTAACAAAGCATTCAATATTCACCGTTAGATGAAAAACCTGATTCAACCAAGCTAATATCTTTCAACCGTTAGATCGAACTTAGCTTGTTACACATAAATGAAATGTACCCTCATTTAGGTTTATGTAACCGTACCTAAACGTGTACACCATATTGGTTCACAAATAGTTAACCAAGGTTAGCCATATGATTACTCTCATATCAACCTTATTCATCTTAACCATAACTAGTTCAAATGACTTAAATGAAACTAGTTAAAGAGTTGTTCAATTGCTATATTCTCATGGAATTATACAAGAACGCAATTGAAACAAAATCGGTTTGATTCACTCGAATCAATACATGAACATTATAGCCACGATTTGCAAAGATTGCATTCCTTACTGATAAATGTTTAGGTTCATGTACAACCGATTTTAGAAAAGTAACATACTTAAGTATGCGCACTTAAGTAACCAGATTTGAGTTTGTTTTAGTTTTCAAACTCAGCAGAAATTCACGGACGTGAACTTTCCGCCAGTACGCGACGGGTATGCGTGTTTTAGGTAACCATATGAGTTTGGTTTTGGTTTTCAAACTCAGCAGAAATTCATGGACGTGAACTTCCGCCAGTATGCGTACTTACCCAGTCTCCTACAACCTTTTTGTATACACAAAAGTATGCATACTTTAGGTTCCCGATTTTGGACTTATACACTAATGTGCGAACACACTATGCTTATATCCAAAGATGGTTACAAGATTCTAAACTTTTTATTTCAATCATTGAAACATTCTTCTATAATGATAATAGCCGTTTTCACACACTATTAGCATCAAAGCAATTTTCAAGATATTGAAATAATCATTATCGAAACATTCCAAGCCTACATCAAATGATTGTATCACACAAACCATGTAAGATGTTACTCGGCAGTTTTCTCATGATATAAGATGAACTTGGTCGAACCAAAAGCTTACCAACACATATTTCGAGAAATATGTAAGCGAGATATACTCAGCTCAAAATCTCAAATGTGTATAGAGAAAACTATATCGTAACACGACTTATGTCTCAATATAGGAGATAGTAGAAATAGACTTTCCAAGTGATAGATGAGTTCAAGTCTCCACATACCTTTTGTCGAAGAAGTTCCACAAGCTCCCCTTAGTAGTTCTTCGTCTTCAAATGATGAACTCCGTGAAAACTAAGCTCAACTACACAATCTATGTCCTAGTCTGAGACATCTATAAATAGGCTAGAAATCAAGACTTATAGTTTTGATCACTAACATTGACAAACATGCTTGAGATAGCAACGCATGCGAGTTCGACCGAGCAGTGCTCTAACAATCTCCCCTTTTGTCAATTTTAGTGACAAAACTATCAATACATATGGATTACAAAATAGATAAAAATTGTAGCTTCTCATCTAAATGCTTGATCTCCTTGGCATCCTCAACATGACTCAAAATCTTCGTCACTTCCAAGTACTCCATGATCCTAAAGGTTGTAAGTTCAGCATCATAGTTGTTGAAGATCCGTAGCGATAACAATGAGAAAACAAAATGCTCTCAATCATTGTTATACAGTGTCATAGTATTATTACACAACATCAAAGTTCAATTGTATCACAACTTTGACAACAATACTATGGTGATATGTATCACTCCCCCTTAGTCAATACTTCATCTCAACATGAAAACCACTCCACCTTACATAATGATCCGTAAACCATATGTATTTGTAGTATCACACTACACATTAATTCTCTCCCTTTTTGTCAATATAAATTGGCAAAGGTACGAAAACTAGTGGGATCCTCATGAAATTTTCACAGAGATACTTCATGACCAAAAGAGAATACCATATCAACTTATTTAGATGCCATCATAAAGCCGAAGCTAAATGCATTCATCAAGGAGTTTATAAAGATACAAGATAACCCCTTTAATATTCCACAACCGCACTCCCCACAAAGATTTGGCAATTAAGCACAAGTTCAAAAAGAACTCTCCCCCAGAAAATGTCATTCCCGAAAGAACAACAAAGGCAACCTTGCTTTTAACAAGAAAAGAAGGATTTCTTTGGATAAAACCAAATCACATGAAAAACATGAATTTGTATCCAAAAATTCAATTGAAATAACCACAAGAGAACCCATGGTTAATTCAATTGGAATTTACAACTAAATTAACCACAAAAAGTGATCAATTCAATTGACCATGCTCGACATAAGAGAACTTACGGAGCAACAACTAAAATAACCAAAAGAGAATGATCAATTTAGTTGGTCATGCTCAAACATAAGGAACATTACGGAGCAACACAGTATATGCACAAAAATGTGGATCGGAGATCGACCAATACTGCGGAATAAACAAGGATTCATTATATTTTCCATCACTATTTGCACAATGACAATAATAGACTTAATCCCTGTAAACAAAAGTTTTATCCTTTCTTCCATCAAAATAATGACATAAAAGGCTTTAACTTTTGTAATGTCAAAAGTTCATTCTATCTTCTATCAATACTTTCATACCGACATAATAGAGATAACTTTTGAACAAGTATGGGATAGTCACAGGTTCACGGACGTAAACAACATATCCCATAACAATTTGCAATATATAAAATCATAAAGATTAAAATTGCAAAAATCATCTTCCAAATAACTTAGAATTTAAATAAATAAATCTAAAAACGTTGAAGATGAAAATCGTTGGACATAGCTATGTGTACTCACAATAATGGCTATTCCAAACCCTAGTTATTCTTCTAAAAACACAAGAAATAAATTCTCTAAAAGAGGATTTACTAGACAAAATCAAAACAACTCTAAAATCAAAGAGCCATCACCGGTGACAATACAAGGAGAGATTAGTCAACATCTTCATCATCAGAAACCATAAGAGTGGCTTGAACCCTGTCCATGTCATCATTGATATCCGGAAACTTGGTAGCAATTACAAGTAGTTGCTCTTGAACACACCTTACTTTGGCATTGATCTTACAAACATCTTTGTGAATTTGATGAATAAGATTCATGGAAAAGGAATCACATGAGCCATCAAGTGTGTTGATCCTTTGTCTCTTGCAAGCATTCTCCTTCATGCGATTGAAGGTACAAGGGCGAACAAGCTTGGGAGAACCAATGGAGTTCCCAATTGGATCTATATCGAAAGTGCGACAAATTCGCTCAATCAAGCAAGGAAATCCTAGCTTCTTGTTGGAAGATGTCATCGACACCATTTGAAAAATGATAAAGCCACAAATGTCGAGACTTTGAAATTCCAACACAAGGAAATAGACCAATTCCGCAAACTCACGACTCCAACGAGAATTCTCAATCGTGGAGGGACAAAGAATTCTCAACGCGTACGGGTATGCGTACTTAAGTAACCGGATTTGAGCTTATTTTAGTTTTCAAACTCAGCAGAACTTCACGGACGTGAACTTTCCGCCAGTCGCATACGCGTACGCGTACTTTAGGTAACCGAATGAGTTTGGTTTTGGTTTTCAAACTCAGTATAAATTCACGGACGTGAACTTTGTACGCATACTTACCCAGTTTCCTACAACCTTTTTGTATACACACAAGTATGCATACTTTAGGTTCCCGGTTTTGGACTTATACACTAATGTGCGAACACACTATGTTTATATCCAAAGATGGTTACAAGATTCTAAACTCTTTATTTCAATCATTGAAACATTCTTCTATAATGATAAAAACCGTTTTCACACACTATTAGCATCAAAGAATTTTCAAGATATTGAAATAATCATTATCGAAACATTCCAAGCCTACATCAAATGATTGTATCACACAAACCATGTAAGATGTTACTCGGCAATTTTCTCATGATATAAGATGAACTTGGTCGAAGCAAAAGCTTACCAACACATATTTCGAGAAATATGTAAGCAAGATATACTCAGCTCGAAATCTCAAATGTGTATAGAGAAAACTATATCGTAACACGACTTATGTCTCAATATAGGAGATAGTAAAAATAGACTTTCCAAGTGATAGATGAGTTCAAGTCTCCACATACCTTTTGTCGAAGAAGTTCCACAAGCTTCCCTTAGTAGTTCTTCATCTTCAAATGATGAACTCCGTGAAAACTAAGTTCAATTACACAATCTATTTCCTAGTCCGATACATCTATAAATAGGCTAGAAATCAAGACTTATAGTTTTGATCACTAACATTGACAAACATGCTTGAGATAGCAACGCATGCGAGTTCGACCGAGCAGTGCTCTAACACACGGTTCGGTTACGGTTTACCTAAACCAGAGTGTATATCTTGTTTATGTGAATAAGATTTAAAGCTTTCATCTAATGATGGATATTATTTTCTTGGTTCCAAAGATATCTTTTCTTAAACCTAAAGCAACCTAGGCTTTGAAGTCTACGTAAGGGAAACTCTTGGCAACTTGGATCTTTGAATCCTGACACTACTTTTTGGTGTGTCCTAGTTGTATCTAGAGTCATCCTCTCCAGAAACCCTTTTAGGGTTTAGTGTGATGGCCCGGAGAATTTTTCCCTTCCGATCAGCCGTGGAGTTCGGTCAATCGGCAAGTTCCAAATTCTTTGAGTGGCCATTTGGGATGCACGGGTTGAAAATAGTTTGTAAACAAGAGTAAAGTTATGGTTTAATAAAAAGTACATGAAAGTTTTATTCACATTATCAAAACAGTTAGCAAAAAAAAGTGTGGAATACAAATTATCGATATGAAACTATATAAACATGACCCGCACTTATTAATTAGAATACTCTTTTTACAAACAACAAATTCAAGAAGAGAAGGTAACTCTTTTTACAAATCACAATAGCAAGTAAATGTAGTATCATTTTTCACAGACTAAAACAATAAGAAAATACAATATTCTTTTTCACAAACCAACCCAGATACATATGAATATATATGAACACGAAGTGATGTACTCACTTTGACCCCAAAGCTCAATGCACCAAGCTTAAGAAAGCTTACTACCTCAAGCCGACCTCAAACTCTGTGGAAAACAAAACAAAACAAAAGGGTGAGCCACAACCCAGTAGAGAGATAGCGAAATGATAACAAGAGTTCAAACAATGCCCAAATACAAATAATGATAAGATATCGAATCGATTAAAGTATAAACAATGTGTTAAGTTGTTGAGAACATTCATATCGAAGTATCAAAGGCCTTACAAAGCCAATACACAATCGAAATCATTTAAAACCAATGAGTTCGCAATAATCTACTGTGAGGGTCCGAATAACCAATTGTCGTAGTTTATCAGAAAACTAACCTATCGTCTCGGACGATCTTCCGCAGGTCACCATTAATATGGATTGCCCTTGTGGGCCCGATAAACTCAGCGGTAGGGTTCATAACAAAGAGGATGCTCAACGCAGTTTACAAATAGTTCGCAAACATCGTTAAATACGAGTATCGAACAAATCATCAACAATTATTCATTCATAAACCATGAAATCAACTTACCTTAGCTTTTCCGCATAAAACAAGATCATAAATACATGTAACTATTAAACCATAGAGCTGGGCATAAATTTAGAACCATTAAGTGCATTGAAATCAAAGATTTTGCACGAAAGCTTCGATTTTAAACCACTATTGTTCAAAACTTACCATGGGCCTCATTTCAAATCAAACTCAATAAACTATAACATTTTAGAAACTAAAAAATGCCATTTTTCATACAAAAATCATTAGCAAAAAGAAGGAATTCCATAATTCAAAAAAAAACACAAGGGAAACATAGCGTAAAACAAGAGCATAATTTTCAGAAACTTCAGTTTGGACAGCCTGTGTTCAAAATTTTGTGCAGGATTCATTACACAACAAAAATAAGTGATTCTTATCTAATTTTAAAGAAGAAAGATAAGGTATCATATAAAAATTATTAACAAAAACAAAGAGTTCAAGATCAGGTCTAAATCACGCTGGAAAAGTCTGACAGTAAACTGTCCACAGAAAACCAACAGTTTTGATAGAAAAACTGTTTACAGAAACCTACAGTTTTGGTAATTCACCCAGACTTCGTTACTTATCGGAATCCATTGATTCTTGGCTAGTTTTAAAGAAGAAAAGGCCCTCTTTTATATTAAAAAAATATAACTAAAAATAAGAGTCACATGAACTAGGTGAGAATCTAGCCCAAAACAGGACAGAAAACTGTTTCAGAAATCCCTGAATTGCTTCTAAATTGAGTTTCAAGAGAAAGTGGAGTTCAATTCTAATAAAGTGAGAATACCCATGGCTAATTTTTAGAAGAAATATAGTTTTAATGTCAAATTAGAAGAAAACCCTAACTTGTTTCATGAACCCTACAATCAAAATCAAGATGAACAAGCATAAATTCGTTTTAAACATATACAAATTCATCACATAAAGTATCATAAGAGTATGAAGAAGCTTGAGTTCAATTGAATATGAAATCAGAGAATCAAATTGATGAAAATCAATTGAAAACAGTTTCAAAGAAGGATTTCCCCCTACCTTTTATGTAATTAAAGCTCCCAAATAAACCAAATCCAATCAACCAATCGAAAGATATAAATCGTGCTTCACACTTCAAGTTTCAATTTTGAGTTTTGTGATAAAATCTCTTTTCTTTGCTGTAGGAAGAAGATAAATCAAGAGTGAAAGGAAAGAGATTTCGGTAATGAAATCAGTAGGAAAAGCTTATAAAAGAAGGTAAAAAGTCTGAAATACCCTTATTTCAACACAAACAAGACACATACCCTTAGCATGTGTCGATTTGTCGTAAATTTAAGTTTAAAAACTCTATTAACGTACGCGCACACTACGGGCAGGCTCACACAAAGAGAAATGTAGTTTGTCTGGCAAATCCAAGTGTTTCTCAACCGAAACACAATGACAACTAGATTTTACGCTCCACATTGCATTATTTCTAGTCTTCCAATCCAAATGGATTGGGCTCGCACCCTAATATTTTAATAAAAATACTTGGGTATTACATTTAGCGACTATCAAATACTTCATTGGGATTCATGAAGCCAGGTCCAGTTATCTTTATCTTGATAACTCGAGTGTCCTGATCTTGATTGTTTGTACAGCTTGCTCCATCAATCAAGATAGATAGTAATCACAAATTTCTCTTCGTCACAAACTTTGTGATTACGTAAGTTTTATACTTGTGAGGTGAATAATAATCTAGGCTGCACTTCGGGTTGCATAAGTCCAGATTTTGAGGATAACTAGACTTTTGTCAAGTTGCTATCGATTTCCATCACCTAGATCTTTCGTTTGATCTGATCATCCGTTTAAATCGTAAATCAGAAAATCAATAACATAGGCTTAATCTGTGGAAGGAAGATTTGGTTTAACGTCTTCAATGGAGTTGAAGCAACTCCTAGTTGGTGTGAAACCGTCTAAGGGAATCAATTGCACAGAGTCCTGCTGGGATTCAAGAGGCGTAAGGAGCGCGACTGTACCTGAATCAGCGGGAGACTGAGTTCGGGCTCAACTACATTCCAGACTGAAGTTAATTGGTAGTAGGATAGTGTCTGTAGTTACTTAATACAATTTGGTGTTCAATCTAAACAAGGTCCCGGGGTTTTTGTGCATTTGTTGTTTCCTAGTTAATAAAGTTTCTAGTGTGTGTGTTATATTTTTTTTCGCATTATATTGTTTATCTTTATAATTGAAATATCACAGGTTGTACGTTGATCAATCACATTAGATAGGTACGACCTTGTTTGTTGGATAAGACTTGATTGATCCTTGGATATTGTCCTTTGGTACCGTCCAAGAAATCTCTTTGTAGTTAGGTTCACGGATTCAATTCTGTAAACGTTATAGCAACAAGACAGAGAGAGGGAGAGAGGGAGATAACTCTAGAATCTTTCCTTGATTGAGTTTTAACTCCCGGAGTTGTGTTGAGTTCTTCCATACAGATTGCCTACGAAAAAGTTGGTGGTGTATTTTGGTACCCCCAGTGTTTTCAATTGGTATTCGAGTAGGCAAACACGTTAAGACCTAATAAGTCTGTGTTTGAAGCAGTCTGACTATATGGACATGAGTAAAATTCTCTGATGAATGTGGCACCGGTTTAAAAGAAACTATTTCGATGGACTCAGGAGGAGAGTTTGAATTAACAAACCCTCTTAGAGACGAGCACTGTGTCTCCATAAAACAGTTCGTTATTGACATGAGTAAAATTCTCTGATGAATGTGGCACTAATTTAAAAGAAACTATTTCTATGGACTCAGGAGGAAAGTTTGAATTAAAAAACCCTCTTAAAGACGAGCACTGTGTCTCCATAAAACAGTTCGTTATTGACAAGTGCCCTTCCATTTGTTTTACAAATGAGTCTAGTAGAACGGGAAGCAACCAAGGAAAGCTTTGAAATTTTCAAGTGAATTGAATTTTAGGTCTCTGAGCTCATTTAGCTGAGACACAAAGTCAATACTCTCATCGGTAGTATTTCTAAATATGATTTTAAAACAAGGATGTCTCGTGAAGATGATTCCTTGGAGATCGCGAGTAAGAACACTGCTCCACTTTGCGATAGTGAATCCAAAGAAACTACCATGATGAACATTTATGAACAAGACGATGAAGTAGAGAAAGTAAGAACAAGTTTTGTTCATGATATACTAACAAAATCGCAGTCAAAAACCAATAATCAAAGTACTACTTTGATAAGAGACGATCAATTGAATTTTTTTGACCAAGATAAAACTGTGTCTCCGAGGATGGAAAGTTCCTTACAAAAAGAAATTGCTAATACTACATGTTCTGATGTCATTAGAACTCAAAAAGTTTGCTTTTATTGCAACAATAAAGGACATGTTCAAAGGAAGTGTAAATTGAGGTTGGAAAACTTTCAGTTTAACCGTCTTCAAAACACCTTGGATTTAATTCTGAAAGGTGTTACTGATATTCGAATTTCTAAACCGCTTGAGGTGAGACCACATTCAAGAAAATATGCTTCCAGGAATGCCAGCACTTCATGGTCCACAAACCAAAATGGTAGTATGCAAAATTTGTTTAAGAAGAACTCTGTAAAACCATCACAAATATGGGTTCGAAAGGATACCTATATACCTTCAAAAAGGGTGAAATTTTTTGAGACAACTCAACAAGCTAACCTGAATTGGATCATTACAGGATACAAGGATCTTATTGACAAACTGTCTGTTTCAAGACAAAGAACTTCAGGTAAGAACTCTAATCGTGTCTCTTATTTTGATGACAGTAATTTCTATGATCATTTTTCACGTTTTAAAAGAAATATCAAAAGAAAACAACAACACGATTTTGGTGGTGAGTGTACAACTCACCCTTGTGCAAACTAGGCACAGTCTTGGAACCTTGTCCATGAAAAAACCCTGCTGGATAAAGGATTACTGCATGAGATGTGTACTATTTACTTCAAGTGTACTTGTTTATGATATGAAACAATTTCTTCAACAATTCCTTCATATTGCAATTCTTTCAAGTCCAATCAGATTTGAATGTGATGAAATCTCAAAGTGACATTCTCTGATCAAAATATTTTTAATTATTAATTCTCTTGTGCTCTGAACTCATGTTTGTTGAGCTAAGAATACATTAATGATCAAGGAAGAATAATTGTCATGGCTGCAGTATTGAAAAATTATTGTGTGCTCTTTATTTATTTTTTTAATCAAACTATTTTCTACCCTCAAAATTGTGTCCGAAACCTGTTAGGATAAACCGGTCCTGTATCCAAAAGGTATACGCACCTTTCCATCTTGACCATGCGAAATCATAATTTCTAAGTCAGGTTACGAACCGTCGTACTTCCCAGAGAATATCTTTTCCTTTATATACCATAACTTGTGATTGAGAAATTCTCATCCAAGGTTCAACCAAGCATGTCTCCTATGTCTTGAATTCTTGAAAACATGGAGAAAGCTCTTAATCACGATGATATTGAATCAAGAGGAAAGAAGACAATGCCGGTCGATGAAGAAGTTATTGATTCATCCGGATTTCCGTCTGATGTGAATTGCTACTTTGCTTATGATCATCAAGATGTTGAACGAGAAGAGATGATTTCTACTGAAGTTGTTTATGATTTCCTTAAACAATTTGAAGACGCAAAACTAGAACTTGTTGAAATGCTGAAAAGTTTAGACATGGTGAAGATTGAGTTGAAAAAGGGATCTGCTGACCTTGTTCTCATGAAATCTCATGCTAGTGAACTACTCAATGAGGATATTTTCTCTGAAGAGCTCGTGGATACAGTTGATGACAAATTCAAGGGTCTCAATACCGATGAAAAGTCTGGAAAAATCTAGTTATTTTTGTTTTCTTCCATTTAGTTATCTAGGAATTTCTTTTGAGGATTTTATTCTTGAGAAGGATACATAGGGTTTGGTATAGCAAATATTGTGATTACACGTAGCTATTTCCAACATTTTTCATCTTGCATGTTTTTAGATTTATTTATTTAAATTCTAGAGTTGTTGGAATATGAACTTGCAGTATGTAATCATTATTGGTTTAATTATTGCAAAAATCTTATGAAACATTTGTGCCTTTACGTTCACGTGAATCGAGCTAATATTTCATTTATGCTCAGAAGTTAAATCTATTATGTTTTTATAAACGGAAAATAGAACAAACTCTTTGAGTTTTTTTTTCGCAGTATTGATCTTTTTGTGGTCACACTTTTGTGTTTTGTTGCTTGACACACTCCGTAAGTTTCTTTTATGTTGAGTAAAATCGATTAATTTTTTTTTTCGTAACCAGCCTTGAGATTAATTTATGTCGATATTATGGATACAAATCCTTGTGATATGTTAATGTACGTCTAAATCCTTCTTTTTCACAAAAGTAAGGTCTATCATGTTGTTCTCTTGGGAATGACATTTTATGGGGGAGAGTTCTTAAATGAACTTGTGCTTAATTGGTATATCTTTGCGGGGAGTGTGGTTGTGGATTTATAAAGGGGATGCTTGTATATTTTTAATCTCCTAGGATGAGCGCTAAGTATTTATTATTATGTGAAATCATTTAAATAAGTTGATATGAGGAGTTACATTTTAACTATGTTATTATGTAGGATCTCCATCTTCCTTAAAACTTGAAGATATCTTTTGTTTGTATTCATTACGATCCCATGATTTTCGTACCTTTGTTAATTTTATTGACAAAAAGGAGGATAATTATTTAGTAGTTTCATACTACATACAGATGGTTTATGGATCATTATGTAAGGCGGAGTGAATCATTAAGCTATAGGTTTAACCTATTATACAAAAGATGTAAGTATTGATTAAGGGGGAGAAACATATCACCATAGTATTACTTCAGAGTTGAGATACAATTGAACTTTGGAGAGAAAATAATAATACTATGTGTCTGTATAACAACAATTGAAAATATTTATTTTCAAAGTTGTTATCGCTATGGAATCGGTTCTTCAACAACAGCTAAGTTGAACACGTTCAGAATCATTGCGACTTGGAACAACGAAGATTTCAAGGAGAGTTGAAGAAACCAACGAAATAAGGCATAATGGATCGAGGAGTTTTTATAGCTTTATTTTTGTTATCCATATGTATTAATAGTTTTGTCACTAAAATTGACAAATGGGGAGATTGTTAGAGCATTGCTCGGTCAAACTCACAAGTGTTGCTATATCAAGCTTGTTGTCAAAATTATATCTTCATTTCTAGTCTACAATTAGTTAAGTCTCGGTCTAGGATAGAGGTAGTTGAGAAACGAGCCAGTCGTCATTTGCGTTCTGCCGTTTGAAGTCGAAGATCAACCGAAGCTTTTGGAGAAATTCATCAACAAAAGGTAAGTGAAAACTGAACCACCTATTTCTTAAGTTATATTCACCTTTCTATCCTTGAGACGATTGTCGCATAACTAATTAGACTAGATTGCATAGACAAGAATTTCGAGTCGAGAACTAATTATTTAGTTTACGAATTTCTCGAAATATAATGACTAAGCTTAATGAACATTTGTTCATAATTGATCAAATTCGGTGGAGAACATTTTATTGTTCGGAACCAAATCTTGATTCAAGTCTATCATTCGAAAATAGCCTAGAACAGTGATATGTGTCATTGATGTTATTCAGGAATGTTTCGAATTGATTTAGAGAAATATAAAACTACTATATTCGGAATACAAGACAGTGTTATCAGTCTTAAAAATGGGAAAACTGTTATATGTTTGAAGCCTTATTAATGTATTCGTACACGTAGCGGAGTAGCTATATATCGACTTTCAGATTTGTGTGATACGCATATTCGTATGCACATCATGGGAAAATCTGTTTGTTTCGTGATCTGGATAGGTATGTATTTTCATATACAAAACATTTTGGAACTGTGGAAAGGGAACCGGGTTAAAGTATTCAAACCGGTATGCGAGCCAATACATTTTTATGTTCTAGAACAGGTTTAAGTACCCAAACCGGTATGAAAACTGAAAAAGTTATGTGAACTCTGGAACCGGCAAGGTCTTAAGTTTGCAAACCGGCACGTGAACTGAAAAATTTCTCTCAACTCCGGAACTTTGAGTTGCACCTAAGTTTGCAAACTGGTACATGAACTTGAAAAGTTCTGTCAATTCCGGAACTATGTTACTGCTTATAAGTTTGCAAACCGGTCCGCATACTGTGACTCAGCCGATTCACGAACTATCAAGTATTTGTACTTTGTGCATTTACAAACTATGTCGATTATGATTCAATTGTGATTAAATTAACTCTTTGAGGCAATTTACATTGGATCAATTCTCTATTTAATATTATACTCATTTGATCACATGATTGTGACTTAAGATCAATGTATTTGTGTTCATGGAAATGAGTGTTAAGCTTTTAAGTTCAAACCAGCTAGTTTCGGCTAACCACATTGAACATAGTCTTTTTACACGGTTAGGTTACGGTTTACCTAACCAGAGTGTATATCTTGTTTATGTGAATAAGATTCAAAGCTTTCATCTAACAGTGGATATTGTTTGCTTGGTTCCAAAGCTATCTTAGCTTAAACCTAAAGCAACCTAGGCCTTGAAGCCTATATAAGGGGAACTCTTGGTAACTGGGATATTTGAATACCGACACTACTTTTTGGTGTGTCCTAGTTGTATTTAGAGTCGTCCTCTCTAGAAACCCTTTTAGGGTTTAACAACTATCGAAGTCTTCATTGGGATTTGTGAAGCCAGGTCCAGTTATCTTTTATCTTGATAACTCGAGTATCCCGATCTTGATTGTTTGTACAACTTGCTCCATCAATCAAGATATATAGTTTTTGAAAAGACGAGGGTACCCAAATATACCTCAATCTAAAACTTTTCCACCTATAAGTCCTTTCTCTGAAAGTGATTGTCTATGTACTGAGTCGAGACAATACAACTAATCGGTTCACACTTCGTGTGATCGTCTATGGATATGAGATCGAGACAATACGACAACAAGATAACTTGCGTGATTGACTATGGGTACAAGGTCGAGACAATACAACAATGAAGTATGTTTACTTGATAATAGGTTCGGACTTAACCAAACACAATAGGATTGCTATCAAGTAAATAGGAATTAACGTTTGTGTATTTTACTTCTAATTATAATACAAAAAATTATAATTGCGGAAATAGAAAAGTAAAAGACACAGTAAGATTTTGTTAACGAGAAAACCGCAATTGCAGAAAAACCCCGGGACCTTGTCCAGAATTGAATACTCTCAGGATTAAGCCGCTATACAAAATCTAAACCAACTTCGTATAGTTGAGACCAAGCAACTAAACATATAGTTCTCCTAGTTCCATCTGTATCCATGCGCCTCCAACTTATAATAAGTCACGCACTTGGAATAATTCCTTTGGTTCGTATTCCAAACAGTAAAGGAACAAAAAATCTGTTTGGTAATAACTCTTTTCAAACAACATGATATGAGTTTGACAAAAGGCTCTTCCGTTTATCCCAATAAACTCCTTTGTCAGGTTCTTAGATCTATCTTTTCAACAACTACCAAAGTAATTGTTAAGACTATGCAATCAATACTTCGAATCACAAAGAATTGTATTGATGCCGATCTACTCAACTAATCAATCAAGGTTATCACAAAGATAAACCGATTATAGTTGGATCCCCAGCCGATCAAGTTTTGTGCACACCAAAGATTATGAACTCAAATCGGAAATCTTCTTTGTCTTCAAATCTTCTTAAATCTTCAATAAACACATGCACACAATCAACTTGAATCTCTTGTGATCAATCACACACAGAACGGAGTCTGTTAACAATGGATTATCACAAGACGTCTTTAGATCTACAAACAGTCTAAAGATCCCCGTCGAAACTTCGATATAGTTTGAGTGAATCTTATATCGGAAGAGAAGATTCTCAAGCATAAACAAACTAGGTGCAATCAAAGTTCAACAACCGTTAGTCAATCAAATCAATCGAAAACTAATAATAAACTGCAATTATCTAGTTTCCCACCAACGGTACTCGTAGAGCTTCCCAATCCCAAAGAAGTCTTTAAAACGAGCGGTCGTAAGAGATTTCTCCTAATTAGGGTACTTTCATATCCGAATAGACGGCTCCACCAGTAACAACACAACAAGGTAGTTTTACTGGCTCTGAGGATTAGTTTGCTCGAAATGCAAACTTCAATAGTTATAGACCAAGGAAGTTTGGACACCAAGGAATTTCCAAAACCGAAAATATTCTCAAGATATGCAATATATTTCCAAATTCGGTTTCCATAATTCCTGGAAATGCTTTGTCCAAATATTGACCGAAATCTCAATATAAAATCTCCAATTAGTAAATGCACATTACCAATTTTTATTTTCTAAAGATATGCATTTTAATTGCTGGAAATTAAAAGCATATAAAACTAAAAACCTTAATTAAAAGATTCTCAATTTATTTCGATCCGGGATTCTCCTTTAGCTTTTAAGGAATATCTTTGAACAATAAAAGATAAGAGTTACTGCACATGTTCAAAGTATGTCGACATCTTTACTTTGTAAATCCTTTTTCATATTTACAATCTTGGAACCGATTTGCCACACTTCCAAACAAGTTTAGAATTGGTTCATCTGACTTCCAAGAACTATGTGATTGATTATCCTATCAAATCACCATTAATGGGTTTCACGGTTCTACCAAAACAAGTTTCGGTTCTACCTCTATGTGGGTACTAGGATCGGTTACACTAGCTTTCCGAAAATTGGTTGACTAGGTACTAGGATCGGTTACCACATATTTATGGTATTTAACTTGTATTCGGTTGCACAAGTCATAGGATCGGTTACCAATTACTAATACTTGTTGTACCTCTTACAAGGATTGATTACACACACTTGTGATCAGTTGCACCTCTTACTAGGATCGGTTCCCCAATGTCTAGAGTTGGTCATACCAATTACAACATATCGATCATACCATCTCAGGTGATTACTTAAGATCGGTTTCACTAATAAAAGTCATACCAATACAAAAGTCAGGCCTTGTGAATAGTTTTACCAAGATACATAAACAAGTTATGAGCGGTTATACTAAACACACATATTGGTAATCCAAAGATTTGCAATGAATAACAATACCAATAAGCCTAGCGATTTCCCTTTCGATTCACAAAACAAGTTTATGAATTGTACTTCCTTTAAACGAATGTAAAACATTGATTCCTAGGATGAAATCTTCACCCATACCCATACACATAATCACAATAGCATTCATACGATTATGTCGATGTCTTATATACGAAGTTCAAAAGATAGACGTTATACTTCGTATTGTAATTCCTTAATACTATGTCTACCTAGAGTATAATCATTCACAGCTTCGCAGTTATGTTTTCAATATGCATGACTTGAAAGATACGTTAGGAATGAAACAATTCAAGTTAAATATTACTAACCTTTAGAGGAAGGATGATGTCGTCGTTGTAGCTCTTTACTTCTTCACATTCTTCAAGTCTTCACGTAATACTTGTAAGTCTCATATCCTAGTAACTTTCTAGCTAACCTATACGAAGTTGACTCTAGTAATAAATAATCAAGCGACTCTTTAAATGAGTTTTGGTTCACTAAAATATGACAACCAATCTTGACATACCAACGCTTGGTGGGTTCAACCGAGCTATGCTCTAACAATCTCCCCCTTTATCAATTTTAGTGACAAAACTCTTACATCATATGGATAAACAAATTACAAGAATTCATTATACATACGCTTGATTCCCAAATTCAAAAGCACAATAACCTGTATACATTCAATCCACAAATGTCGCTGTTGACATTATAATAACAAAGCTAATACTCCCCGTAAAGGTAAGATAGGTAGATTTTCAATCCGCACGTCTTTGTTATTCCTTTGTAGTCCATATAACTACAAGTATCAATATGATATGCTACTCCCCCTTAGTCTATGCTTTACTTTTTCGTTAGATATAACGTTTAAGCACCATTGCCTTTCCTTAGTGATAGCAAATCACTTGTTTACTCCATATATTTATCCCCCTTTTTTGTCACAAAATGACAAAGGTACGAGCAAATAAAAGACAAACCGAAAGGATCTTACAAATCTCAAAAGACTTGCAACCTATAAGAGTTAAGCACGAGGGTTCCACACACCATTTTTGATAACCAATATCAAAAAAGAAACTACAAAGTAATTTTGTTTTGATATTATGTTATCAAGGAAACAATTGCCGAAGCAATTTTCCCTAATAGTTTATCAAATCAAAAATTGACTAAGCACCTTAGTTCCTTTGCTAAACCGATTGTACAAGTACAATCGCTTGTTCGATAAGACCAAAATAAAGATCAGAATTAACTTTATTTTTCTCATCAGGTTCTAATTATTCAAATAATAACTTAGACCTTTCACTTTTAAACAAGACAAGTACTAGGTTAGTTAACTAGTATTTCTTGTTAAGGCATTCGATTAGACTTGAATAACCGAAACCTTCACTTTGATAAGTCTAAATAAGATCAGAATTAACTTAGTTTCTCTTATCCGGAATCGAATTGGACTAAACAATTCATCCCGAAAACCTTTTTGTTAAGCCATAAACAATTCATACAAAATAAATAAATTAACTTGCATAATTATTTATCTCAACCGGAAGCAATTGAAACAACATGGAATTAAAGCACCGCAATTGCACCGTAATTTCGTAAGCCTAAACAATTGATACCAAACAATAAATCAAGATAGCAATAGTTTTTCTTAACCGGAAACAATTGAATCACACACACATCCATACACAAATAATGGAATAAACATCAATTGTACCGAAATTTTGTTAAGCAAAAGCAATAAATATATGCAATAAAATCAGGCTTTTCTTAAACAGGAAAACGATTAACTAACAAATTCGTTACCTCAAATTCCGCATCCTCTTCTCCCCAGAAAGATATATCATTAAGCGCCAGTTCAAGTTAGAACTCTCCCCCATTAATGTTGTCATCCTCTAGCAAGACAAAAGAACAGCAACAAAAACCAACCTTTACCAGAGAAAGGTTGAAAACCGGTTTTAACTAATGCAATGCAAAAGTTGAAAACCTCGAAACACAAGGTACTAATGTACCTTGACGATGCCGATAGACTTCCTTAGATTTTCGAATGTCGCCCTATCTAAGGGTTTAGTGAGAATATCAGCAAGCTCACGTTCAGATGGGACATACTCTAATTTGATAACTCCATTCTCATACAGTTATCTAATAAAGTGATATCTAATATCTATGTGTTTAGTACGAGAATGTTCAACTGGATTTTCAGTCAAACGAATAGCACTTGAGTTATCACAAAGAATGCTCATGGTTGAAATATTTATCCCATAGTCAATGAGCATTTGTTTCATCCACAAAAGTTTGGTACAGCATGTATCAACAACAATATATTCTGCATCACAGGTTGACAAAGCCCGTGAATTCTGTTTCTTGCTATGCCAGACTACAAGATTTTGACCAACATAGAAGCAACCACCAGAGGTGGTTTTTCGATCTTCTACACATCCTTCCCAATCAACATCTGAATAGGCAACAAGAATGTTGTTCGTATCCATAGAATATGATAAACCATAATCTAGAGTACCATTAACGTATCTTATGATTCATTTTACTGCTTTTAGATGCGATTCTCTAGGATCTGCTTGAAATCTGGCACAACATCCCATACTAAAAGCAATGTCTGTTCTTGTTGCAGTTAAGTAAAGCAAGCTTCCTATCATAGATCTGTATAGTTTTTGATCAACTGACTTTTCTCCTGGTTTGGATTGGAGTTTTCCGGTAGTTGGCATCGGAGTTGCCATAGGTGTTGCTTCTTTTAGCTCAAATTTTTCAACTAAATTCCTTGCATATTTTTCTTGAGAAATAAGAATATTGTCCTTTTGTTGCTGTATTTGCAAACCAAGAAAGTATGATAATTCTCCAACATTACTCATTTCGAATTCTCCACTCATAAAATTCAGAAATTCATCTGTTAGAGATTTTGAAGTGGATCCATAGATGATGTCATCTACATATATTTGTGCTACAAGAACATTTTTTCCATTCCATTTGGTGAAAAGTGTTTTATCAGCACCACCTCTAGAGAATCCTTTTTGAAGTAAGAAGGATGCCAGCTTATCATACTAAGCTCTTGGAGCTTGTTTTAGACCATACAAGGCCTTTTTGAGTTACCTCTTCTTTTAAATCCCCATTCAGAAATGCAGATTTAATATCCATTTGAAAAAGTTTTATCTTAAGATAGCAGGCATAAACAAGTGAAAGTATTATTGATTCTAAACGAGCAACATGAGCAAAAGTTTCATCAAAATCAATACCTTCAATTTGAGAATATCCTTGAGCAACGAGCCTAGCTTTGTTTCTGACAATTGTTTCGAATTCGTCTGATTTGTTCTTGTAGATCCACTTTGTTCCTACAATGTTTACTCCTGTCGGCTTAGGAACGAGTTCCCACACTTCTTGTCTTTTAAACTGATTAAGTTCCTCATGCATTGAGTTTACCCAAGCAGGTTCACTGAGTGCTTCCTCAATATTTTTCGGTTCTATCGAAGAGAGAAAACATGAGTAGTGACATACATTCTGAAGTTCTCTTCGAGTCATAACTCTAGCATTGGCATCTCCAATGATGTCTTTGATGTACCCACTTAGTAGGTTTTTGGACAATATTTTCAGTATCATTGGGTTGTTCAACAATACTTTCATTATCGTTTTTATCATCAGTGTCACTAATTAAAGAAACAACTGATGGTTCTTCTTCAGTCTGTTTTTCTTTAATAACAGTTTCAGAGGGAGGAAACTCTACTGCAGTGTGATTGTCTTGAAAAAAGTCGTTAATGTCATCAATAACCACGTTAATAGATTCCATCATGAATTTGGTTCTGAGATTGTATACACGGTAGGCACGACTGTCAGATGCATAGCTAAGAAAAATTCCTTCATCACTTTTGGAATCAAATTTTCCTCTATGTTCTCTGTCCTTAAGAATATAACATTTGCTTCCGAAAACCCTTAAATAGCTCAGATTGGGTTTTCTTCCATACCATAATTCATAAGGGGTATTTAGAGTTTTGGATCTTAAATAAACTCTGTTTATAAGATAACAAGCTGTAAATACTACCTCCCCCAGAAATTTAATGGTAGGTTTTTATTATGAAGCATCACTCTTGCCATTTCTTGAATATTTCTATTCTTTCTCTCAGCTACACCATTTGCCTGAGGTGTAATAGGAGCATATAATTGATGACTAATTCCATGATCATTGTAGTATTCATATACTTTTGTATCCTTGAATTCTGTACCACAATCGCTTTTTATTTTCTTAAGTTTGCGACCTTGTTCATTTTGAATTCTATTCACAATAATTTTGAACTCCTCAAGAGTGTCATTCTTGTGCTTTAGAAAAGCAACCCATGTGAAACGTGTGTAGTCATCTACCATTACTAAAGCATATTTCTTTCCTCCAACAGTTGCTTGTTGGATTTGACCAAATAGATCCATATGAATTAGATCGAGAGGAGCACGAGTGGCTATGTCTCGAGAGAGTTTGTGTGGATTTTTTTCTTGCTTACCCTTTTGGCAGGCACCAAAAGCACCTTCTACTTTAGTATTTATTTTTGGAATGCCCCTGACAAGTTCACGATTAATGAGCTTTCCTAGCATTCGGTAGTTGATATGACCAAAACGTTCATGCCACAAATGAGTTGACTCAACCTTAGTCAAGTTACAATACAAATTGGACTGTATATCAAGTAGATAACAATTATTCATACTTCTACGTCCTCGAAAAATTAATTTTCCGGACTTATCTTCAATATCACAACCTCTCATATTGAAGATAACTTTGTAACCTTTATCACAAATTTGACTAACTGACAGAGATTTGCTTTCATTCCTTCAACATAAACAACATCATGAATTTCGGGAATATCTGGAAGTTTGATAGTACCATTTTTGCTAATAAGACATCTGCTTCTATCTCCGAAGGATACTGATCCTCCCTTGTAGTCTTCTGTCTTTGTGAACCAAGAAAGATCACCTGTCATATGTCTACTACACCTACTATCTAGAAACCATTGGAATGGCGAAGTTGTTTTGAGTGAAAATGCTCCAAGACATTGTTCACCAGATTTAGGATGATTCGTTAAGTTCTTATAAAGATTATTATCACGATTAATCAGACGTTTTGTAAAACAAATCTTCTGAATTAAATAATTCCATCCTTTTTAAAAATGGTTCATGGGATGTCTCTTATTAGACTTTTTAAGATGTCTGGATGTCAGAATTAAACATCTTTGAGATTTCCCATTTTAGGATCTTCTATGTTTTTCACCAGTTCTCTATCAATCATGATATTACTGATTTCGTCAGTATGTGACTGGTTCTGTTCAATCTCTTCTTCTAACATCTTAAAAAGAGCAGAGAAATATTCTTCAGTGTCTTTCAGACCATCTAAAATCTTTGAAACGTTAATCGAATCGTTCATGTGATTCAATTCTTATAGGTTGGATCGTACCAAACACAGATTGTTAGATATTTTCGTGTTTTCCTACTCTGATACCAATTGAAAAGACGAGGGTACCCAAATATACCTCAATCTAAAACTTTTCCACCTATAAGTCCTTTCTCCGAAAGTGATTGTCTATGGACTGAGTCGAGACAATACAACTAATCGGTTCACACTTCGTGTGATCGTCTATGGATACGAGATCGAGACAATACGACAACAAGATAACTTGCGTGATTGACTATGGATACAAGATCGAGACAATACAACAATGAAGTATGTTTACTTGATAATAGGTTCGGACTTAACCAAACACAATAGGATTGCTATCAAGTAAATAGGAATTAACGTTTGTCTATTTTACTTCTAATTATAATAAACACAATTATAATTGCGGAAATAAAAAATTAAAAGACACAGCAAGATTTTGTAAACGAGGAAACCGCAAATGCAGGAAAAACCCCGGGACCTTGTCCAGAATTGAATACTCTCAGGATTAAGCCTCTATACAAAATCTAAACCAAATTCGTATAGTTGAGACCAAGCAACTAAACCTATAGTTCACCTAGTTCCGTATGTATCCCTGGGCCTCCAACTTGTAATAAGTCACGCACTTGGAACAATTCCTTTGGTTCGTATTCCAAACAGTAAAAGAACAACAAATCTGTTCGGTAACAACTCTTTTCAAACAACGTGATATGAGTTTGACAAAAGTCTCTTCCGTTTATCCCAATAAACTCCTTTGTCAGGTTCTTAGATCTATATTTTCAACAACTACCAAAGTAATTGTTAAGACTATGCAATCAATACTTCGAATCATAAAGAATTGTATTGATGCCGATCTACTCAACTAATCAATCAAGGTTATCACAAAGATAAACCGATTATAGTTGGATCCCCAACCGATCAAGTTTTGTGCACACCAAAGATTATGAACTCAAATTGGAAATCTTCTTTGTCTTCAAATCTTCTTAAATCTTCAATAAACACCTGCACACAATCAACTTGAATCTCTTGTGATCAATCACACATAGAACGGAGTTTGTTAACAATGGATTATCACAAGACGTCTTTAGATCTACAAATCTAAAGATCCCGTCAAAACTTCGATATAGTTTGAGTGAATCGTATATCAAAAGAGAAAATTCTCAAGCATAAACAAACTAGGTGCAATCAAAGTTCAACAACCGTTAGTCAATCAAATCAATCGAAAACTAATAATAAACAATTATCTAGTTTCCCACCAACGGTACTCGTAGAGCTTCCCAATCCCAAAGAAGTCTTTAAAACGAGCGGTCGTAAGAGATTTCTCCTAATTAGGGTACTTTCCTATCCGAATAGATTCGCTCCACCAAGAATAACAACACAACAAGGTAGTTTTAACGGCTCTGAGGATTAGTTTGCTCGAAATGCAAACTTCAATATTTATAGACCAAGGAAGTTTGGACACCAAGGAATTTCCAAAACCGAAAATATTCTCAAGATATGCAATATATTTCCAAATTCGGTTTCCATAATTCCTGGAAATGCTTTGTCCAAATATTGACCGAAATCTCAATAAAAAATCTCCAATTAGTAAATGCACATTACCAATTTTTATTTTCTAAATATATGCATTTTAATTGCTGGAAATTAAAAGCATATAAAACTAAAAACCTTAATTAAAAAAATTCTCAATTTATTTTGATCCGGGATTCTCTTTTAGCTATTAAGGAATATCTTTGAACAATAAAAGATAAGAGTTACTGCACATGTTCAAAGTATGTCGACATCTTTACTTTGTAAATCCTTTTTCATATTTACAATCTTGGAACCGATTTGCCACACTTCCAAACAAGTTTAGAATTGGTTCATCTGACTTCCAAGAACTATATGATTGATTATCCTATCAAATCACCATTAATGGGTTTCACGGTTCTACCAAAACAAGTTTCTGTTCTACCTCCATGTGGGTACTAGGATCGGTCACACTAGTGATGAGTGCTAAATAGTGCATATTTATACACCTTTTTATTGGCATTTTACTCATCTTTTGCGCTTAGAAATCAGATATTATCCCAGATTCTGTATTTTCTTTGTTTTCAAGAATAAATATTTGTATTAATTAATTTTGTGTTTTTAGGTAATAAATAAAGCTCGGAGAAATTGAGGTGCCAAAAGAGCAGAAAATTGGAGACAAGCGTCTATGGAGCAGAAAGCCAAAGCCCGCGCTCTACAAGACATGGGCTTGAGCTAGACCCGACCCGTGACCCGGATTCGAGTCCGTCCATTCAGAGCCGTTAGATTTGATCTGATCTTCATCCAACGCTCGCTCCAGCTCCTACACATCATCTCCTGATACTCCCGCTCCACACCAAAACCTCTTATATCCTCAGCTGTTCAGATCTCGTCTCGCTTCATCCAACGCTCGCTGAAGCCTTCTCATCGTCATCTCGCTATACCCGCTTCATACCCAAACCTCCCACACCCTTACACTATCGATCCAAACCCATTCCCAATCCCTTCTTCTCTTTCTTCTTCTCCCCCGACAAACCCAGACACCACCCTCACCTTCATCTTCTTCCCCGACCAAAAATGGCAGAGCCATCTCCTCCACCGTTCTCCCACCACCCGTACCAGCCTCAGCAGTCAACACCGACAGCGCCACAGTCTTCTCTTCCGACACCCCTATTTCTAGTTATCTCTCATGTAGCGTCTCTTCCCAAGAGGCTATGTTAGAGATAAATGGAATTAGGGTTTACTCTGCATGTGAACCGAGGCAAGGAACAGGAAGAGAGAGGTTTGGGTGTTCGTGAATTGTTGTTTTGAGTGATTTTTGAGATATAAATTGATGTTTTGATGTAAGAGAAAAAAAAGGTAGCATGTTTTAGGGTTTTGAATTCTGCAACTTTAATTTGATTTTGTTTTACTCTTACATCATGTTCTAAGTTCTTTTGCTAGGGTGTAATGAAACCCTCGATTTTATATGAAGCAATTAAATTATCAAGTTGTTCTTAATGAGTTTATTGTTTAGGTAAATAGTGACTTATTGAAGTGAATCTTTTCGTGATCACTTGTATGCGTAAAAAGACCATGTGATACTAGGGTAAAGTTAAGGTGAATTAGGTTATCATTTATCCACTTAGGGCCTTCAAGAAAGGCAGTAGAACAAAGTGAGAATTCATATTGCATTAGTATAAGATCTGAGGGTGGAGTGAATCACCCTAGTGTCACAATTCCATCAATTCCAACACTTTAAACTATCATTTCTACTTTAGTATAGAGTCACCATTCTCAGCTAGTCGTATCGACACACAATCACCCAAAAATTTGTGTTACACTTCTAAAATCAGTCTCGTAAGCCCTTAGTTCAATCATAGCACACACCACTTCTATGTGGGATCGACCTGTACTTGCCACGCCTCCGATAGGCCTGTGTACTTGCAGTAAGACGTAGGATAAAGCATCTTTAAGCTCCTACCAAGTTTTTGGCGCCGTTGCCGGGGATTTGGTAGTGTGCCCTATTGATCTTTAACTTGCTTTACTGATTTTCAGTCATCCATTGTATATATGTGCTTAACAATCTTTGCTCTTTTGCACTGATCTGTGTTAACTTAGCTTAACTCTTGATTTTCCCTGCCTTTGCATCTGTAGCTTAGTTTAAATATCACTTCTGCATCTCTGTTTCATTACATAAGCCGCATATTAATGTAACTTGGCTCAACTCTGTATATATATCTGCATCTTTTAGGACTAGTGTTCGTTTGTGCTTATTTTAGCTCATCATCTCTTGTTCCTCTCGTAGTCATTGTTGTGCACATGCGGTAGCCGAGGTTGAGAACTTGCAACCGACTTACTCAATTTCATTAAAGCTTCCAGTTTCATTTCATTTCATTCAAAAGCTCTTTGCTTCGTCATTATAAAGTTGAGAGTACTTGTATTGCTTTAATCGTGAAGTTTTGAGAACTGATCTTTGTCTTTGAGCTAGCGAGGTACTTTTTTAAACGAGCAAGATCAAGGAAAGAACAAAGGAGCCGAATTGAGGTGGAATTGCACTAAACCCGGTACTATCTTGGTGGTAATGTATCTCAAACTCGAATGAATGAATGATAGCAAGCTAGACTTTGAATACGTGAATCCGTGAATGAACCTTGGCCGAGCCTTGTGTTGACTGAGCATATCCTGTGGAAATTGAACCAATGTGCTCACCCCACCCCCGTAGCCGTTGAAATGGAGTTTGTGCATACTCTAGTTTATCGGCACTGCAACCTGCCGAGACTATTAGCTTCTTGAGTATTCTTCTCAAACCCCGAATTACGAGAGTTGAATGTAGACTTGCTTTGTGATTTGGTGACCTTGTGTATGAGTTGTGAAATTGAGGTTATGTGAAATTGAGGTTATGAGCCATCTGCTCGCACCTTTATGTATGCTCGGAATCAAGATACCCAACTCGTTATTCCCCATGTTCAATATCATGTCTTTGTGCCATTGTATAAGCTGTAAATTGCCTTGTCTTTGTCATTTTCTCTTGATCACCAAGCCATTTGACAC